>JAIPRL010003174.1:0-49742 GCA_025469235.1 Pemphigus obesinymphae | reverse complement strand
CTCTCTAGTAACTCCACTCATCCACCTTAACATTCTCATCTCGGCTACACTCATTCTCTGTTCTATCTTTCTACCTACTGCCCAACATTCCGTTCCATACATCATTGCAGGTCTCACCACTGCCTTAGAAAATTTACCGTTTAACCTAATAGGGATTCTTTTATCGCACAGAATACCTGACGCTTCTCTCCACTTCGTCCATCCACACTCAATCCTGTGTTTCATATCCTCTTCGAAAACCCCCATCTTTCTGTACAACGGACCCTAAATACTTAAACCTCTCCACTTCTTCCACCACATCCCCACTTAACTTTATTTCTAACCTATCCCTATTCCCTCTGTGTTCCCTTTCACCAAAATCATACTCTATATATTCTGTTTTACTCCTACTAATCCTTAGTCCTTTACTTCCCTCCACTCTTCAAGTCTACCATTCACTTCCTCAGGACTTTCTCCTATCAGTACTATATCATCCGCAAACAACATGCACCATGGTACCTCCCCCTGTATATCCTTTGTTATCCGATCCATTACATGCACGTGTAAATATAGTACTATTTTGAAATTTTGAAGACGGCTAAAATTTAAGTGCCCATGTCAACTTGAGCAACACTGTATTTTACTGTAGTTACACGGCACCGCGAAACTTCTATTCCGACTGCATTTGGAGTAATACATCCCAGCTGACCTCAACATCAGCTTAACTCACACATCATCGTCATTTATACCGTCGCTCTTCGTACCTATCAGTCGTATCATTTTTTATCGCACCCAACCACCCCTTTTCCATACTTCGTCTTCCCATTTTTTTTTCTTCGTGCTCTTTTATTTTTTTGTCTCTTCTAATCACTCTACCCATCCGTTTGTACATTCTTATATCTGCTACACACTCATTCTCTGTTGTTCAATTTTGCCATCTACTGCCCAATATTCAGATCCGTATATAATTTTAGGGCTCGCAATTGTTTTATATACATTACATTTTAATCTAATTGAAACCCTTTTACACAAAATACTCGACATGTCTTTTCACACATCATCCGTCCACACTCTATCCCGTGTTTCTTCCTATAAAGCGATTAATATATTATGTTCCTCAAAGCCACAGTCCTTCTGTTCAATATATCCTAAATACCTATATTTTTACTTCTCGAACTCATCTACTTCGTTCGTTTTACTCGTCCTATATACCAATCCATAATCCTTTACCTTCTCTTCACTTTTCGGGTCTACCGTTTACTTCCTCGGGACCCCCTCTATCGTAAATGTTGGTTTAGTGTAAATAATTACTGAACGATTTTTAAAGCCGAATTCGGAATTTAAAAAAATAAACATGCACTACTATAACGTAAGTGTCTGTACGTAGCTGTATATTTTCATGCTCAGTTATGTCGATTATTTTCGTGTGAATTTTTCAAAAACATTTTCCAGCTGAGACGGTGTCTTGAATAGAGCGTGGTAGAATCTTATTATAATATTATGTTTACGCCGTTATAATCTACACGATTCGAAAAAAATTCCAGAAAAGCGAAAAACATTTTAATACATATACATTATACCTACAATACATATATATGTATAGTATTAAAGATGCGTGTAATAACGGAGAAAATCACTGTGGGCTGTTTACATATTATTATTATGTATAGAGGCAGTGGGCACAGCCGTCAATATAAAATGAGCTGACATGGTTTGCACGCAATGTGATTTGTCTATCTACATGCAACACAAATCGCAATAATATTATGATTATAATGGAATAAAAATTAGTATTAGGTTTTAAGAAAACCCTATACTTGTACCGAATATAAAAATGTCAATCAATGTATTGATAATGTATGGGGTGCTATTTATCGCAATATTGTTCCGTTTGTAATCATTAAATGAAATTATAGACTTGTAATATAATTTTATATATATTATACGCTTTTTTTTACTCGAACTAACACACACATATATAATATATATATATATATTAATATAATATAAATAAATAATATTATATTTTGTGTATAGAATACATTCTTAACTATCGGTGGGCCGTCAATTTTTCAGGTATCGGCCCCGTTTTATTTTTTTGCGTTAAACGGTAGAATTATTATTATTTCAACTATATATATATATATATATATACATACAAATGTGTGAATATTCGTTTAGGCGTAGATCGTCAATTTCCCCCCGCAGTATGACAGACGCGTCTGTTTAGGCCCGCGCGCGAAGGATCGGTCTGTAGGCCATCATACCACGTCAGTGCTATTAAAGTGTCTATAGACAAATGTTTTCCCATATCATATTGTATGTACCTCTACCTCGGTACATATTATAACATTATGTTCGCCTCTAACCAAAAAAATAAAAAATATAAATAATTTTAAAAGCGGTATCGCTGACAAGCGGATTCACACGGGCGGCATGCGTACCTATATATATATATATATATACCCGTTGCGGTATTATATGACGGAGAAAAAATACGTCTTCATCGGGTCCACCGTTGATTGATGATGGTTTTGGCCCGTGTTTGATTCAATAATGACTGGCCTAATGACCGTGTAAGCCTCGGGGGAATGATGGAAAAAAAAAAAAAAAAAATGTTAGAGAAAGAGACTGCAGAAGCGACCGCGAGAGAGACGGAATAAAACGGCCTCGGTCTAATTGAATAAGAAGATAATTATGCCGTCCCAGACGTGCAGGGCAAACATCGTCGTCATCCTGTCGTATTTTTTTTTTTTTTTGGTATACCTCTGATAACAATAATTGTGTTCTATATGTAGCTAATACGTACGGTATTTATAATGTATATAATGTATACCTGTATATAACACATGAGCTTTATGACTCGAAAAATCGTATTTATATTATTATCGTTATTATTGTTATTATGTGCACTTTTTTTTTTTTTTTTTTATTATTATTATTATTATTATTATTATTATTATTTACTTTGGCAATGTCATCTCGTCAAACGTGTATAAGACCGTTGGTAACTTGATTTTACCTTGTTAAAACCGTATATAACAATATAATATGAAAAAGGAGGCCTTCTATATTATCATGACTTGTGTGTACCTGCCATCGTGGTAATATACGCGGCTAATTCCATACGATTAAGCCGTTTTTCGCTATATATAAGTGTAAAAGTAATTAATCGTGTATAGGTAACTACGCAATGACGTATTTTAATGTTTAAAATGTTTTTGGGGTACACGCAATACGGCCGATTGAAACCCATTCGAACAACTCGTTTTGAAAAAGAAAACAACGAGTTTCATTTAATCAAAACAAAAAAAAAAAAAAAAAATGAAATTTTACATACGCACACAAACTCACGATATTTTAAAATTGATAATACATGATTTCTTGAATTTCCAAGTTCTTAGATAGATAACTAACTTTCACTTATAGGTTTAGTGTATACCTATATTTTAAAAAAGTAATTTTTCAAAAGTTTTTCTATACGAATGTAAAGGAAAACGAATCGAAAATAATGGAAAATAATTATTATAAATCGAACATTAATAATGTCAGAGAGTCGAGATAAACAAGACAAGATAAAAAGTCTGGATCGCACGGTCAATTATTTTATCAAATACTTGGCAAAAATGTGAATTCATCAAATAAGTTCTCAATATATTCATTCTGTTACATACTAATAGTTATACATTATATTGACTATAATATTATAGCAGCTGTTTCATTATTAAAACAGTTTAGACAAGATTTTTAAATTTCAAATAAATTTGATAGTATGACTATTATTATATTACATTTAATAAACGTCACATATTCGACCGTACATTGAACCAGGCTCAAGGATTAACTGTAGCACTACCTACATATTGACGTGATAAGATTTTCAAAAATCTTTGAATACTTTTGAGCTAATGTATGGTATAATAAATATTATCACATAATGATCAAAAAAAAATAGTATTTACTTCGATCGTCGGGCGTTGGACCGGATACTCTTAGTGGATGTATTGCATTAAATACAACGATTCTGAGCGGTACTTCGATGTACTTAATACAATAATCATGGAAAAATAAAAAAAAGTAATACATTTATAAAATACTTCCGTTATAAAAGGTAGTTTTTCTTTACGCTTAAGGAATTTTCTGCCCAAAAGCTCTTTATTTCAAAACTTCTACTCAACTTCTACTGGAGTTCGGTTTGGTCGACAAGTTGCTCACATAAACATAAAAAATAAACATTATCAGCTGCCTTGGTCTGCTTAGAATCCAAAAAAAGATCAAGAGGGCAGGTCTACCTGCATCATCTGCAGCGTCATTCCCCGTTAATACGCCACCACCGATCCAAGCGCTTAAGACGTCACGAACAAGTATACCCTTTTTAAAAATCGCACAACTGCATCTGTCTAATCTCTGTCGGAAGTTACCGTGATATCTACTATGTTAAGTTTGCTGGAAGTTAAAATCCCCGTATTATACCTCCATAGAAACTATGTACATCCTGCAAGTCTCATCCAAGTCATCCGAAATCTTCGCGAAAATATATAGGTAGGTAGGTAGGTATAGATATTACATAGAAGTTTATACAGTACGGACGGTATCTGTACAATATTCGTGTTTATTAACGTGATTTGTCGTACCACGTTTGGTTACGTATGTATTATATTTTAATATCGCGTATTTGTTGTTCGTACGAAGCAGTCAGCTGTTGTTGTTTTTATTTCATTTTTTTTTTTTTCCAATAGAGTGAAATCCATTATATTTTAATCGTCCGGCGTGTATAACCGGTCGCGTGTTTTGTCCCGCGTTCGCCAATACCACTCTGCTTTCTTAAAAAAAAAAAAAAAAAAAAAAGTGCCTATACCGTACACGTACGTCTGTATAAATCGGCTCGGTGAATTTATGGGTTCGTATATTATATTCTAACGCCGATACCGGCCGCGGAAGGAGCAGCAAAAGAACGTCGGATGACAATATTGTGTAATTTATATATAAATACCTGCGGGACGCGTGGAAAGAATATCCGTGACGTGTATAATATGTAGTATATCATATACGTCGTGTATAGTGCGTATATTGAATATCGAAGCAATTAGCTGAAAATCGTCGTGTAAAACCAAATATTATATCGCTCTGTTATTCCCCCGGTCATCGATATTACACAAGTATACCGACGTATTTACGTACACCCGAAAAAACGTCTCGAATTTCGGGCTATATACATGATGATATTACTGTGGTTCCATTAACGCACGAAAATTGTAAATATAATATATATTTACTATATTATCGACGAGGATAATACACGATATTATATATATATACATACACAAAATATGAAATAAAATATTGAAATAACAACACACTTTCGTGATGATATCTACCATGACGAAAACTGCCGCCATTCTTCTTCTAAATGTCCAAAAGGCCTTTGACAAGGTATGACACCCAGGCTTCATCTTTAAAACGATTGCCCTAAATATCCCCACTCAGCTAATAAATATAATAAAATCCTTGCTATCAAACAGACAATTCAAAATAAAAATCAAAAATACCTTCTCCTCAAGCAAATACATCGATGCCGGCGTCCCCCGGGGCTCGAGTCTATCCCTCCCCCAACTCTTCGCCCTCCACATAAACGATCTCCTTCTACATCCAGATTCCAAAGTCGCCTTTTTCGCGGACGACACTCTACTGTACTCCATTGGAAAAACAAGCAAATCCACGGTAAACAAACTGCAACTCCAGATCAACAAAATACTACCTTGGTTCTCCCAATGGAGAATATCAGTCAACCCTTCCCAAACAAACGCTGTCCTCTTCTCAAACAAATCTATCCTTCGTTCAAAACAACCGGCCATCCAAGGTGCTTCCATCAAATGGTCCAACTCCATAAAATATCTTGGCATTGATATAGACAGAAACCTCAACTTCCTCAAACACACCACACTTACTTTAAATAAAGCAAAAGCGGCCAATCATCTTTTATTTACACTATTAAACCAGAAGAGTCCTCTACGAGTTCAAACCAAATCCTATATATTTACAAAACCTATACATCCGTCAAATCATCACATACGCCAGCCCCGCGTGGTACTCAAATACATCAAAGTCGTCTCGATCGAAAACTGAAGCCTTCCAATCAGTCTCTCTCCGCAAAATCACCAACCTTCCTCACTACACTAGCAATCATTCTATCGGACAATCGCTCAGCATTCCTTCAATTCAAGATTTAATCTCCGGCACCTCGAGTAAACTTAAAAACAACATATTGTCATCTTCCGCACATCTCAGAAATCTCAAAAAACAAAGTCGCCTGTCCACCAACACTATTCGAAACCGTCCGATTAAATTCTAAATCTAAACATGTCTAAACAAAAATTTCATCAGAACTCCCTCTTCTCAACATCCCACTCTCTGTCAAAAGCCCTGAGCTCGATGCAGAGTACTTTGATCAAATGGAAGAAGATGATATCTACACCATCGCGCGTATAATATCTGTACAATACTATACCTACGTACACTTGGGTGGCGTTTATCGCGGAGCTCCGCCCCTAACCGATCCATCTCCCGTTTATTACAATATGCAAATTCAGCCCGGAGCTCACCCCCGTGCGGCGCGCATACACCGCATATACCGCACCTACTGCATAATATCGTACAATGTTGTGGACCCCTCGAGGCGTCTTTTTTCCTCTAAAAACAACATATTATTATATCGGATGAATATAATATGTGCGAGCAAATAGCGCCTATATAGGTACATGCGGTACAAAATATAATATTATCACATAATATAAAGAAGAGAATAAAACGAAGAATACGAAATACACACAATAACATATTGTTTGTTATCTGCGGCCATCTCGTAATATATACTTCACTGCAGCCATTCTGTCCGCCGATAGATACTGCTGCACCAGCACCAGCATCAGCAGCAGCAGCAGTACCAGCAGCAGCAGCAGCAGCAGCACCGAGCCCCGTTCAAAAACACAATGAAGGTGAATTATTTTTCGATTTCATTTTATTATATATTTTTATTTTTTTGTTTCGCCGTGCACTATGGCCCGTCGCGAACCATTTACATACAATGGACGAATATTATACCGCATACATGCACTACTGCGGCGGACGTCGTTAGGTGAACTTAACGATTTTATTTCCACCCGGCGGTGATGTTTTCGCCGTTCGGGGCCCACGAGACAATTATTATAATAAACGCCGGTCGGCACATACAGAAATGGGAGGGAGGGGGACACCGGATGGTTCGACAACGTTCGTGACCAGTGCATTTTTTAAGGAATTTTCACTGGGCGACAATCAAAAATGTATCGAGATATACCCATACAATCATCAGATGTGGATTTTATGCTTGTCCCTCATTTTTATTAAAAAAAAAAAAAAAAAAAATAGACAATGGAGAAAAACTATGAAAGGGTATAATAAGATGTAATGTATAATATATCTAAATGGACAATGGAATATAATAGTTAGAATATTAAATTTAATTTAAATCCTTTTCTTAATCACCTTTTGAAAATATTGACAACCTTTAACATTCGTATATCGGTATAATCAAATAACCAAATAACAAAATGTAGTTAGTTAAACATTTAGTTTTTTTAAATTATTAATAAGCAAGAATATATTATCTACATATATAAATTATTTATGTCCAAATGTCCTATAATAATTTCAAAAAACGTTTAAATAGTAAACGTTTTTCTGTCGCATACCAATAACTTCATCGCACAAAACATTGCTATATTTTAATTTCAGAAAATACTTTCTATGTCACCACTCATCCTCCCACAGACCTAACTGTAAATATTTAATATGATTTTAAATCCATGTAGGTATACTAATATTTGATTAACCATCATTATTAAAAAATGTCTTTGCATCTATAATCAATTTCATATATTTACCCGTAATCATTCATTACTTAACTATATAATATCATATTAGTATATTTATAATTTAAAAATGTATGTCACTACCCAGTCTTTAATAATAAAATCCACTGGGCGATATATTTATATCGCCTATAGTTTACGAGCTTGAAAAATGCATTGCTCATAACACTTTACTATATACCTATATATGTATTGTATATGGTAAATTGACGGATGAAACAATTCCGTATAAATTGTATAAAATTTTCATAAAAAAATGCGACTACATTTTCAGTCGATCGAATTCAAATGTTAAATCAAACGACACGCTCTCGATAGTAAGCAAACAAGCAAACAGTCACTGGTCCGCGAAAAATGAAAATACATTGTTTTAAATAATTTTAAAATGGGTCCAGGGACATTTCAGTTTTATCAAATATATGATAAAAAAATGTTTAATAACTATACATATGATATAATATATTATAGAATCACAAATATCCTCAAAAAATATCAAACGTCCTATATAATATTGCCCACGTTTCTGAAATATACATTAATTTCGAGCGTCCAAACGGCGTAATATTTCGGAGTACAATTTGAATACTAGGTGCTCTAAAACAGTTTTTCCTAAAAATATGATCTATTGGTCAATCTATCTATCTATCAATCTGTTCCATTTAGAAATCGAAAAAAAGTTTCATTTTATTTTCTTCATTGTTGGCATTTGTTTCATTTTCAATTACTCGTTTTTTTCCCCACGTTTTTAGCACACAGCTTATCTATTATTATCATTAATCGTCTAATAACTGCTAGACTCCCATTACAAATGTAAATAAAAGTTTCAATTTTGACATTGATAAAGCGGATTGGTAAAATTTATATCTGTATAATAATATTTTGGTCCGTTATTCTTCGTCTCGACCGGGTCAATAGCTGCTGCTGCTATATAGATGATAATAACGCCCATATGGCGATCATATTCAGGACGTACCGACGGTTTTAACGACGCATGACGATGGATCGGTGGTATATACGACGAACGTATACGTGCGTGATTGGAAAAAGAAGACGCGAAAAATAATTGCCGCCCGTGTACTTAAACTATGTGCACTGTATACAGGCAAAGTTAACGCGGTCGTTGGATAAGGTAATAGGTTATCAGAGATAAAAGATATGAAACGGTTGTGCACACTCGACAATAACAAAATATAACTGCATACATCACTTACATATTATATATATATATACCAGTGGATATACTATATAGGTGTTACTAGGTTCTACTCGCAGGTTACTGCGGGATAACATTTCAGAACATGTAATAATATCGTGGTTTCGATAACGCGTATATTCCAGTAATATTACTATACATATATATATAAGAATAAGGTGTTTTCAATAAGAGATAGATACTGCGTGTATATGCAATATTGCCTCGATATCGATCTACGAATATATTTAATATTCAATATCATATATATATATATATATATGTCAGGAGGACGTTCGAGAAGAACGCATGTCGAATTTGTTCCTGCTTCTGACAAGGTTGCCAGATATCCGGGTGTGCCGAGATGTAAAATTTCGTATAGTATATATAATATCATTATATATGTACAATACATCTTTATGATCTTTACCGTTTAATTTTGTTAATATTTCAATATACCCAAGGGCCCACATTGAACACATTTGTCGCAAAGCTCTTAAAACTCTTGGTTTTATCGTCCGATCGGCAAATGACTTTCAACTAGAATCGTCGTTAAAAACATTTTTTTTTTTTTTTTTTTGTGCACTTGTGCGACCCACTTTGGAATATGGAGCTGTAGTCCGGGACCCTGCTCATACCGCTGATAATAATTCAAAACAGATTGAACGTGTTCAACGCAGGTTTCTGCGATATGCCGGCTTCAGATTAAAAATTCCTCGTGAACCTCGTAATTATATGCCGGTTGTTAATGCTCTTGGCTCAATAATCTCCTTAGCTGAGCGTCGACGTATCGCTGGTAATACATTTTTGGCAGGGTTATTAATCGATTCACCAATCCTTTTATCTTTAAAAAGTCCCGTCCCATTCATCTCGTTCCACTGCTCCTTTTTATGTTCCGCATTCCACCACCAATTATATGGCTAATGAACCTTTAAGGCGTCTCATGTGGACAGCCAATGCAGATCCTGCCCTTAACGATTTACTATTAATTCGATGTAAAATATCTATATCTATGTTTTTACTTTTAGTTATTGTGATCATATGTGAATATTGTTATCTCAAATGTTGTATGATAAAAGGGCTTTGCCCGTATAATTATAATCGAATAATATATGTTGTGTGAAAATATTGGCGAAACCGTGTGCATCGCGTGACTTTTACGCCACAAATAATAAACTTATCGAATCGTCTTTACTATCATAGTTCCAGGACGCTAAATCCGCAATTTTTAACGAGTTAACATAGGCAATTTCTAAAAAAAATTTTGGGTCACCTGTAAGATATCCATACTAATGTTTTTACTTTTTTAATACCCAGACATTATTGATGCTATTAGGGTATATAAACTGCTTGTCAGCAAGTGCACGTTTATATAATGGCACGATGAATTTATATTTATAGTTTTAAACGTCTGGTAGTGGTTAGGTTATTATATAGATGGTAAATTTTTATATCTACGTATAAGATATAAATAAATAGTTCCAACGTACAAATTATATTATTAAGGAGGTAATTGAAATGTTGACTTATTATAATTTAAAGTTATATAGAGGAGATCGACTGAAGTAAAAAAAAAAAAAAAAAAAACGAAACGCGTGTTTTGGCGCATAAAGTCCCCGGATCGATTTTCAAGTAGCAAATGATGTAACTAACGATATTTTTCTCCTGTCCAATAATTTTATCGCCATGCTTGTCGTAGCTATCAAGAACCATTTTCGACTCATAAGTGAACGTACAAACCTGAACAAGTTAGAGTTTGAGAAATAAGAGGATGTATAACTGTTAATTTAAAATTAGTGTCTGGTGGGTGGATGAAAATATTCATTTTGATAATGTTTTAAGGTTGGCCATACCTCTGATTATTTTAAACGTATACTATCAAATATAAGATGATAATCTATAAAAATATACATATGCAATAAATATTAATATATTTCAAACCTATATTAATACGACAACTCAATAATCATATCGATAATAAATGTATAAGAAATCAAACTGTTCGATCTAAATGTTTTTTGCACGCATTAATAATAGAATGTTATTCTATTTATGTTCGAATCACTAGACTCATAAAAACACGAGTCACACGTTAAAATTGCTGTCAACTCATGCCACAATTGCATTCTAATCTCATCGGTTCATTCATAAACTAAATTATTATTTTATATTTACTTTTAGTTATATTATCATTTTATATTTTAAAATATCGTTTATTATTGTGCCGGAATAATGTGACTTAAACGAACAAATAAAATAAAACATCATAATAGTGTTTAATAAATAAAAAAAAGTGAAAATATAAATTCGAAGATATAACGTTTGGCTAGGATTGGAAAGTAAACAACACATAAATAATGCATTAAAAAAAAAACACTCGTCCGTTATCTTGTCCACCAAAGATCATTTTTCGAGTGACACTGTCGTACCCATATATACCTGTTATAGCCTATTTATGTAATTATTAATTTAATATAGGTACATTAAAATGTGTTATATAGACCCTGAAATTGTTCACAATGCCCCGGGTAATGTGCATAATATAGGTGCACTTTGTAAACGTATCCAATATCCATACCAACCATATTATATAATATGTACCAAATAGGAAAATATAGATTATTCCAATCGTTTTCCGGTCATTTTCATAACGTAGAATTGAACGAATATAATCAAAATAATCGATAACGTCAAGATCAGGACAGACTACATAATATTGTTTCTATTAAAGAATATTTTGACCGATTCCGATGATGTGTTATTTCTGAAAATGTCCATACACAAGAACCGCATTTAATATGACGTGTTGGTGTTTTATTAATTTCTCTAAACAATAACAGTCACTAATTTTCATAAAAAAAATCGTTCAGATAAAGATATATGATGAAAGTTGTCCATCATTCGGACAGGATAGTGTATTATCATTTTAAATTTGAAAGCAAAGGTAAGTATTTGAATTCAAAAGATTATTCTGATGATTCTGAGCAGTTCGGTGAAATAATAAAATATTTTAAAATAAATAATAGGTAGGTAACCATGAAAATTTTGTTCATTATTTTGTTATATCCCCTCCATGGGAATGAGATCTTTTGTTATAAACGGTGGTTTTTCTTCACGCTTAAAGAAACTACCGGAAAAACCAAAAAACAATCACTTTTCTGTGAGAAAAAACTCTTTATCTCCTATAACTCGACTTCTCCAAGGACATAAAATTGTAAAACCTAATTTAAAATGTATTTTCAAATGCGTAAAGACAAACGTTTTGAGCGAGTTGTATTCTATCTCCGAATTAGCTGAAAATCGACTAATGTGTATTCCGTCCGTTTTTTTTAAAATTCCTAATCTAGTTTTTGACCGAAATTCGTTTCTATAATATGTATAGGCACATGGGTATTGTGTCGGATCTGCTGTTCGCCGAGTGTGGCGATACTCGTATACGCACGCAGCACAATCTACACTATACAACGAATGTTAGCGAAGGCGGCACATGTGACGATGTGTTCGACATCGTTCGTTGCAGCGTAGACGGGCCAGCGAACGTTCGTCGAACTCTATCGAATGGTTCGTTCACGTTCGCTAAGAGAGAGCGGTACATCAAAGGAATTTTATTACTTAATAGTTATTAGACGCAATTTGGTCTGATTTAGTTGTAAACGAACGTTCGGCGTGATTCGACGTACAATCGTTACGTAATTTTTGATTTTCCCGTTAATTTTGTAGAATATTATTTTTGTTAAATCATGGAAAAGTGCTACTGGACGGAGGAAAATTGTTTAAAGTTAATTTTATTATATTATCAAGACCATCCTATATTATGGGACCCGCAACGTCCTCAGTTCAAGCTCACATTGTTGTAATACTTACGCTGCGGCCACACAGAAAGCTACGCTACGTGTGCAATGTATGCTATGTAAAAATACAAAACGACAAAACAATATCAGTTGCGTTCGAGCGATGTTCTCGTTACGGTTAAGTTGCCTTGGGAGAGTGAAGACAGTGATGACAGAGACGACGAGGCTTCGTTATTACTTGCGTTACGTAAATAGTAGTGGACAAATAAGAAAATGGGTTCGTGAACTGAACGTGGAAATAAACAAATTTGGCGAGTTTCATCATATATAGGTAATAAATAGGTTACGTGAAGATGAAGTTAAATTTAAGGGATATTTTCGTGTAACTATTAATCGATTCGACGAACGTCTATTAGTTAATAAAAAAGACATGGAAAAAATAGAACTGAATCTTCGGAAACGCATTTCCGCAATGGAACGTCACTCAAAAATGTAGCCGAGAATTCCGTAGACGCGTCGCGACGTAGCTGACATCCAAAACATATTATAGCGTACGCCATTCTGTGTGGCGGCCGCACCTTTAAACTTGTAGACTACAAAAAGAAAATATTAATATCGTTCAAATTGAACTTATTAAAAACGTCTTACTATATAGATGGCTCCTCGGCAAAACGCCTACTAAAGGTTAGCTCGGATGAACTGATATCGAAAGACGATCGAACAACCCTTCGTTGGGTTACGGTAACAATGTTGTGTATATGACGCGGTGTTGACGCCGTCATTTTCGTGACCTTAAAATTGAAAACAATAATAAAAATACGGGGGAAACGACGATAATAACGCGTTAATAATGGTCAATAAAAATTACGAAAACCGGTCCTGGAACATTTCCACGGTCGATTTCGGTGTTCCGGTACAGCACAAGCAAGCGTGCGCGCCCGACGATGGAGACGACGAGAAGAATCTCTCGCGCACATTGTACGCGATGAGGGGGTGGGGTGGAAGTACACTGCACACTGACACACGGGCGCATACATTGACACACACACACGTATTATAACGTACGTACGTACGATAATGCCGCGGTTATAAGCCGTCCGAGGGGAGGGGAGGCGGTACCCAAAGTCGGAAATATCGCGTTATTACGGCCCGTCATGCGCCCAGCTCGGTATTTTTTTTTTTTTCCGATGCGTTTAATACCTCAGCATTCCTGTATGCGCTGCAGAGACAACAACGCCGGGGCACGCGTATATATATCCGTAAATATACCACATATTATATTATATAGGTACACCGGCATCGTATATATATATATTATATATATATATTGTAAAAATGTATAGATATTTTATGGGTAGGCACTACGCGTATTTGAGAGGATCGTGTCCGCGGTAAAACGCACGTCTAGATGATACAGGTATACGCAATATGGCGTGGGCGGATTATTGTTATTATCGGTGTACGCGCTGTAATGTATAATAGCCGAGCGCGCTGGTCCGCAGCATCCGCGATGATTACGATCCGCCGAAGCCGCGGCGTTATCATTCCAGCTCCGCGCACTGTATCACATATCACGTATGTACGTACCCCGCCCCTATCTATACGTAATTTCCATTTCGGTTCGTCTCGTTTTCACTACGAAATCCAATTCCAATCACGTTTTTCCGTGTGTGTGTGTGTGTATACATAACACGCGTATATTATGTACAATACGTCGTCCAATATCTCAGGTACCTCGAGTACACGGTATCGCGATGGCATATTTAGGCTCAGCATCGCCTATAGTAAATGTTTGCGATATTGCAACGAATATAGAACCCGTTTTCATCGATGATAATAATAATATAATATTAAATTATTTTGTTGTATTCCATAATTTTACAATCGTCTTTCGAAATTTCCGAAAAACTGTGGCTAAGAGTTTTTTTTTATTCATTATTATTGATATCGTATACCTATTAAATGATAACCGTGGCCCTTAACGGGCACCTGGCACCACGGGTACGGCAGCGGGCGCCCGAGGGGCGAAAAATATTCAGCTGTGACTCCCGGTATAATGACTAGTGTTAGCTAGTGCAGTATAGTGTACTGCATACTCTATGCCGCAGTGATTCTCAATCTCTTCAACACCACGACCTAAATTTTAAAAAGACAAAAATAGTTAAAAAGAAAATTTTCATTTCATTCCAATGTTATTGCATATTGTATTTATTGTATAGGTGCCTCTTAAAAATGTTTTATTATCTAATATAGTATTATATCTGCATTTACTTTACATTCCCAAATTTTTCGCCTCACCGCCCACAACACACACCAGCTGCCATTGCCCCAAAAGTTGCTTCAGTCGGCTAAATCGTTAAGGGCCATACCCAAAGTGAGAGTCAGTAATGGATAAATCGGAAAACAGAAAGAAGTTGATGACTCTTTTTGCTTGTTTACGTACTTGGGGAAGTATTTTAGGAAAAGAAAGCTTTACATGATTGTATCGAATCAGTTGGCCAAAAATTAAAAACACCACTCTCGTCCATAAAAACCACTTCACTACGCCCCTGATTTCAGACACATATATATGTGCGTTATGACAATACTGTGCACCCGAGTTCGGCCTTAAGCCCATATATTTATTTTCCTTGGTTTTGAATGAAATTTCAATGGGTATACAAAATGAAATATCAGTTTATATATATAGTGCTAGTTGGAGAGCGTCTTGAACAAGTAAATGGTACACTCGAAAAGAGTGGAGTAAAGCACTTGAAGGTAAAGGACTAAAATATATTAGTAGGAGTAAAACAGCTGAATACAATATAGAGTTCGATTTTGAAGAAAGTGAAAGCGGTGGCATTAGGGAAAGTAATGAAGATGAGTGTTGAGGTTGAAACGTTCGAATATTTATGTTATCAAATTGTAGACGTATGGTGGTTTCGACGAAGATATGAAACACAAGATTAAGAATGGACAAACAAAGTGCAGGAGAAGCGTGCCAAGTATTTTTTTTATGATGAAACGTTCGGCTAAACGGTCGCACGGATCAGTTGAGTGAGCAGTGAGCAGTGGATACACGAAGATATAACGAAAGCCGAGTGTAGCCGAGACGAGAAAGCTAAGGTCGGTGCGAGTGGATATATATTATATATAGTGACTAGAGAATACACTATATAGATAATGAATGAGTGGGTGTATAAGAGCTGTACAATACAATATAGGATAGGCGTGTGGATTTTACAAAATGCTGGAGAATAGATCGAGATGGCTCATGGACATATATGTTTCAAGGTGGTGATGAGCGGTAGACGCAGTAAGACGACTGCTGCTAATGGAAATCGAGGAAATGCGTATACACTGCAGATGGAAAAGATGAAAAGAGGAGAAACTGGCGAAAAAAGAGGTGGTGACGACGTTTCGTGAAATCGTCGAGATGACCACGTCGCAGACGGTTTTTCGAAAAGCCATCCGCATAAATTGAGCGCCGCGCGAAAACACGGCCTAAAACGAATGTTTACCGTGGCTCCGGTAACCATATAGGTTAGGTTAGGTACCTGTATATACCGTACACGTGGTATAACGACGCGTGTTCCGTAAGCGGTGTGCGTATATTATATTATTATAATATTATTATATGCCCGTGTGTATAGGATATTTTTCACCCGATAATTGGTTTCAAAACAAACACCGGCACCGTATTATGTACGCGCGCGATGTTTATCTGTGTAAGTTCTTCTTTTTTTCGTATTTACTCGCCGAGATCCATACACGTTTGCGTTTCGAAATAACACGCGCCGTATGGGCCCGACTGTGCTATTCACAAACTTTACGACCTTAACGATTAAATACGATTATGTTTCACGGATATATACAGGATCATAATATATATATATATATATATATAAATCGGACGTTTTCCACGATAATATATAGTATATTTTGTACTCTTACGGTGTACCCATATAGGCTGGCAACACACGAGCGTTATTTTCAGCAAATTTTATATCGAGATACATATTGACACGAATGGAACACGACGTGTCGCGTTGTAAAAATAACGCGCGACCTGGCGGTAATAATTTTTACCTACATACGGGTTATATTTTCCAATTTTTTTGATTACGTTTTAATGATTAATTTTTAATAAAAAAATGTATATACCCGTAAATAAAATAATTTCTTCATCATCTGCCACGGTACCTATGTGTAGATGAACTGGTGTATGTACGATTTATAATATAATATAGGAATTACTACAAGTACAGCATTTAAAATGTAAATATTATATCTATTTTCGTACATGCAACATATCGTTTCGTGTTACCTATCTTGTTATTGTGTGGATGGTATTATGTTTTCAAAAAATACCGCGCATAGATAACCAAACAATACTACCACAGAATAGATTAAAGCAGAAGGGTCACTTCCTTGTAAACAAAAAAGTGACGGCCATTTTGCCGTTTGTTCATCTTATCTATTTAGTGTATAAATTATCACTTTATTATGAAAACACAAATCGTAATATCAATATTTTGAATTGATTATACTGTGTGATTATACAAAATACATAGAATGAACAAACGGGAAGATGGCCGCCACGTTTTTGTGTGATAAGTATCTTTATCGTGTTAATTTTTATTAGTGTCCGGGGCCTGGTAGTAGTAAATCTCCGCGGTGGTACTGCGATAACATTTTTCCCGAGGTATTGCCGATTAAAAAACGGGGAAAAAAAAGGTTAGATGATACGAGTTTGAATCTGCCCGCCACTCGTCATTCTTTGGCGTTTCCTCCCTGTTATTTTCCTAAATCTCCAAGGTTATCCAACCAATTTATAAACCAATAGTGCACGCATGGTTTATTCTATGTTAATTATTGTATACGACCTACTACGAGTTACGACCGTTCCATATAGGAGGTACCTACTATATAATATAATGATCAGTTAAATAACCAAAATCGTAACATACAAAAACAAAAATAACAACAATTAATTTATAAATTGTTACTCGGATTCATATCATCACATTCCGTATCATTTCTATATATTCTGGAATATCGTAAATTCAAGATTTATATCACATTATATGTTTTTTTTTTTTTTTTTGAAAATAATTCGATGGATCATATTATGCTCGTATTATGCTTTGTTCATATTGATGTAGGTGCCTATGTATATATTTATGAGATTTCAAAAGTTTAATTTTTAATATGTATATAATGTTGAGTTAAAAAATTAGAAGTGTATAATGTACCTATATATAGGCATATTATTATACTTATATGTGAAACAAGGATTGGGCAGATATTTATATTTCAGACCCATTAGGCAAATATTTTTGAATTATATAGTGTAATCATTATTTTATAGCTGAATTAGGATATTTGTAAATCCTATTAAATAGTTAAATGTACTTATAAGTAATATTATAATGTACTTCAATAAATGATTTCAAGATGGGTCTCCAATAAAATTCAATTATTGATATCCATATCCATTTGATTCACGTGAACATTTTACAAACAAAAAGATAATATACATATAGTGAGTTCACGTTATATAATTGTAACACCTACCTATAGAAATTATATATTTAAAAAATAGACTTTACTTGTATTATTATACCATGTATTTAAATTTTGATATTGAACAATATTACATACATTCGCATCTGCCAGAACTTAGTTTACTATATTACTTACCTACTTATTTAGATGTATACGTAGGTACCTACCTATATAGTAAAAATTATAATTACACATTTTATGACATTGTGATGGTATTATTTGTTAGAAAATGAATCAAGATAGTATTATATAACATTAAAATATAGGTACTCGCATTTATAAGTGCTTAGGTCCAAATATAAAGGAATTAGGAAAAATTAAATATCATATACATACATACATATATATAGTATTATTTATCTATAGTACCTATATAATTGTTTGCTACTAATATAATATGTAGCTAATGAGCTGCACATTTTCAATCTTCGTCAAGGTTAATAGGGTAATGGGTATATTTTCATATCGGTATAAGTGTATAAGTGTATAACCTATATACACTTTTTTTTTTTTTTATAATAATTAATGTTGATTCTAGATTATAAGCCTGTGTATAATTTGGAATCAGAAATATCAAAAATTGTAAAGTTTTAAAAATTCAACAATATTATAATTTATATAATCATTCAATAATAGACAACTCTGAACTAGAATAATTTACCTATAGGTAATATAGGTATTATATTATCACATCATTTATATTAAGTAATTCGATGACGTTTTAACGCAGAAGTATACACGAAAAACAAGTTCGGAAAGCCCACTCTGCCAGCATGCTAAATTCCTGGTTTCTAAACGTATTTTAAACAATAAACCAGTGGTATAGTGGAGGGTATACGGCGTATACCCATAACGCTGAAATTCTAAAATGCGTATATGGAAGGAAAATAAAATAAATACGTAGGTATACAATCGCTATATTCCCGATTCTTAAGGGGTTTTGTATAGGCAATTTTTATAAAATTTTAAGAAAGATAAAAATTCAACAATTTAAAAATATTTAATTATATTTTAAAAGAAATTGAAAAATAGTCATGTGTCAGTACCATTTTTTATTGTTGTGTTAAACAAAATGAATAAAAATTATTAAGAGGACGTCGCGCCCGAACAATTTTTAAAACGATAAGAGGACGACGCACTCGTATTTGCCGTCTATCGGTCTATCATCTAATGGGAATATAGCAAAATTACACTATACGCAAAACAATAAATGTGATGTCTACATTAAAATTAGAGTTAAAACAACTATTACCAATTTTAAAAAGGAGAATAATTTATAGAAAATGACATATCCTTTTTGCAAAATATTGTTTTTCAAAGAAGTTACAGTGTTTTAAAAAAATGAAAACTTAAAATGTTATAACTTCTTTGATACACAATATTTTACAAAGAGGAAATGTCATTTTCTAGAAAATATTCTCCTTTTTAAAATTGGTAATAGGTGTTTTAACTCTAATTTTAACGTAGACGTCACATTTTATTGTTTTGCGTAGTGTAATTTTGCTATATTGCCTATAAGATAGACAGAGATAGTAAATGCGGATGAGACTTCCTCTTAATATTGATATTGGTAATAGCAACGAATTACGAATACTTGAACATCCCCTAATGTGATATTTTAATAAAAATGTGATATAGGTATTTGATATATTTTGTATAATAAAACTAGTATAAATTAGTTCTCCGTCTTGTATTAAACGTTATCTAGCGGAGAATTTTACTGGTGTGATATTTTCAATCAACTGATAAGCCAAGTGTTTACTCTATGGTTAACACATTTTATAATATTATATTTATACTAGCTTGAGTGCAACACCTACCGTGTGGAACTCCTTGTAAGTGTAACTCATTTTAAGTGAGTACTTGTAGGTTCAACACTTTTGAGTGCAAAACCTTGAATTTGTAACCCCATTTCAGTGTTGATAAATAAAGTTTACATCGCTAAATATTTTGAAAACTATAGATATAAGTACCAATGTATCATATTTGTTAGGGTTAGCTAATTGTATAGTGTAAACAACCTATTTTGACGTATAAAATTGAATGTTTAATTTTATTCAGCAATTTGGAACTTGACTGCACACTGATGAGAAATTATCAAAAACATACCTTCAATTTTTTTGATTTTTTTTCTAAAAACCGTGGTTCAAACTATTTGACGATCAATTCGGTAATCGTATACAATAAGTACAATTCAAATAATTAAACCTAATTATTTTCTTATCATTTTGAATAAAATGACAGCTATAGAGAACAAACATATTTATTATATTATTTCCCTTACATTTATTTATAAACAAGTTAAAGAAGTTCACTCTGCTAGTGTGCTAAATTCCCGGTTTCTAATCTTATTTTAAACAATAATCTAAAAACATTATAAAATAAAACGAATAATTATCTATCACCTTAGTAAACAAATTACTTTGTGGAAAGGGTTAGAATACCTCCACAGTTTCCTCATGTCCGACGTAGAAGGTGACTAATTGAGATTGCGTTAGGTTGACAGCCGTCGTAAAAATTTGTTAAAAGAATATGGGGAGTCCAAAATAAAATATAGGTAAGTTATCCTATCTTGGGTATGTGCGAGGAGAACAAGTGAGAGGAAATTTCGTAGTTGGGTGTGGAGATAACTTAAAGGATGAGGTAGCTGGTACTAACCAGACCGGATGCGGTAGTCTTTTTATCGGTCATATGACTACCCAACGGTCGTGATATCAATGGTATAGGGAAAGAACCAAAGTATTTTGTAGTAGATTACCGCCCGACTACGCAGGATAGATACAAAGTGATATTACGTACCTACGTGTAATGTAGGAAAATTGACCAGCAGGAGCAGGGAGTTAGCTGATGTTTTGAGGAGAAGGAATGTGAATATTTGTTGTGTGCAAGAATGAAAGTGGACAGAGAAGAAAGAAAATAAAATTGGAGAGGGATATAAAATCATTAAAATCATGTAATTATAAAAGAAGAGTACAAAGAATAGTGTCGAAGTGATAGTAGACGAAGAAATGAAAGGAAGAGAGGTAGAAGTGGTCAGGAAAAGTGATTATAGTGAAAGTGATGTTATAGAAAATAAGGTATTGAACATAGAGTTAGTGCATATTGTGCTCCACAATGCGAGGAAATCTAAAAGAAAGGGTTTTGGCAGGAGATAGATGAGATAATGCAAGAAATTCTAGGAAGTGAGAATATTATAATTGGGGATGATATTAATAGACATATAAGGTAGGATAGAATAGATTATGATTGAGTGTATGCAGGGCCGGTTCAAGATAAGGTGAGCTAGGCGTTAGCGTAAAGTGGCACTTTAGTAAGGGCGACATTTTTTGCTTATTTGGAGAGGTGGGTCGAACAGTCGGACGGACCTTTATACATTTTTAAAGAAGTATTTTGTAAGAATATATAAATTCGTGTACGAAAAATTGATGGCCTCTTTTTTTGGCTTATTTTTTAAAAAGTTCAAGAAGGTTTTAGGAGGAAATTATTATCATAAAGTGTACGCAAATTCTATAAAATATTTATAGCTTTTATTTTAGGAGCGGCAAAATTTGATTTTACCTTATAAACTATTTTTACTTGAGCCGACCCTAAGTGCATGAAGGGCATGGATTTGAAGAAAGGAATGAGGCTGGAGAAAGAGTATGACTAATTTCAAAATTAATCAGAAAAAGTCGGTCATATTTCATTTTTATGTTATGATGATTTGAAATTTGTGATATCTATTTCTGAACGCGTGTATTTTAATGAGTTAAGAATGATATTTAAGTTAGAATTTATCGGCCAGACTTAGTTTCGAAGTTCATCCACGTACCATTTATATTGGGCCGGAGCCACCCATTAACCCGTAGCTGTCGAACCGCCCCAATATGTTGTTACAATATTTTTTATTATTATATACCTATAATATTTATAAATTTATTCACCACAAGTAGGTACCTATTGTGCATAAAATAATATATAATATATACATTATACACTTATATAAATTCGTTCATTAATAAATAATAACTTATATGTGTTATAAATATTTAAAAATACTTGTTTTTAGTGAATTATGGTAGGAATAATTTCAAATATATAGCCCGCTATCGGTAAAAGTACAATTTATAGGTATAGTTAATATAGCCCAGACTCCCGATTCGGCACAGTGTGGAACCTACAGTATTAGTATACAGTATAGTATTATACAGTATATATATTTTCGAATTATTCAGCTATAGGGAAATATTTGTAAAAATCTATAAAGCCTTCATAGATATATATATTGATTTAAAATTTTCGATTTCTCTATATAACACATTTAATTCAAAATTAAGGTATGAAAAAGCAGAGAATTTTTTAAAAACTCGGCGATTTATGATCTTTTGGTTATGAGCCCACGAAATAAATATATCTGCAAAGTATTGTGAATTTAAATAAATCGACTATCTATATAACGATATATAGTTTAATTTAAAATGAAAATTAATATTATTGTAATATGTCGACGTATTTTATAAACAAAATTATTATATTATTTTATAAAAATCCTAAAATTTTTTGTTGATATAAGTAGGTACTAGGTACTTATTATGTTATACAATAGGAATATTTTTAGCACGCACAATTCTAATATAGTTTGGGGTTTTTACTATATTAATTATAAATTATAATTTATAAAGTGTAAAATGTATATTTAATAATAGAAATTATTTATTTTATTGACTTTAATAGTATTAAAAAATAAAAATGAAACAAATTTGATTATTACTTATTATAATATGCCAATTATACTACTAAGTATAGATAGTATAAAAGGATACACAAACATAACACAAAAAGTTAAATATTTGTAAACATTAAAATATCTAATAATATTTAATTGATAGATATTTAGCGAGTGATTAAAAATAAATAGGTTAATCGCATTTTGCATAGGTACCTATATTATATCAATATAATAATCTGATAAGTTTATATTAAAACACTCGAATCAGGTTTGTATAGCTCGGTGTCAAATAAATATTAAAACAAATAATAATAGGTACATGTCAAACCAAAATCCGTTAAAAAAATTGCATTGTTATTTGAATTATAATACCTATATATACGTTATATAATATAGTACAGTCAATTTCTCTTTGCAGTAACTGAACAAAGATCAAGGTCGACATGTGTCAGTTATAATACAGTCAAATAGTCAATCACCATTGGCATAAATTCTGATAAATTGTATAATATTTTTCATCATAATTTATCTATATAATATCTATTAAATAAAGTTGACGAATTGAACAAATATTTTGAAATTTCATGTGTTAATGATTTATAGTACCTAACAAAGACGATTTTATACTTTATTTATTTAGTAAATACCTATACAGTTAAAATTGTATTTTATACAAGAAATAGGAATAAGTGTATACCTATAATAAATAGCTTAGGTATATTATTAGCAACTGAAATTTAATTTTAATTTTTTGAAATTTAAATCATACGCCCACGCAATTTATTCAACATTAAATTGTTTGTATTCAAATAATTATAATATAATGGACGTTATTATTAAATTGTAGTCGTGAAACATTTAAACACATTTAGCTATATCCAGGTATATCCATTTAATAAAATATTAAATTGATCGTACACTATTCGCAAAAGTTTATAACATACCTACATGGAAACAGGAATATATATCGCGGTCAGACAATTTATACAAGTAATTAACCTACTTGTCATTATATACATGATATACTCTACAAAGCGTCTCCAAAGGAGTAAATGTATAGAAATGACGTTCGACGTCGCATAATAATATCATACATGATTTATACGTATATACTATATAAGCTAAAAAACTTTTAGTTATAGGTATACTTATATAACTACCTACATTTTAATTATAGAAAATGTGTGTGAAATTCATGAATTTCACACACATTATTTATGACAAGGAAATAAAATATAATATTACGATCATATTTTCGATTTTTTTAATTCAAACGTTAAAGTCAAATATTACAATTAGTTTATATAAAAATTAAGTAACGTACATTTTGGTATGGTGTAGAAATATATAAATATAAAATAATCAATACTCCAAAATAGATTATCCACTTAAGATCTATATATATTTAACAGTATTTATATGTACAATAAGTACCGTCTAATGATCTCCACCTACATTTATAAATTTGTAATATTGATAAATTAATATATGAATATGATAAAATTAAAAATCATAATATTTGAAAATTTCCAACAAACTAGGTGTGTATAATATACTTATTTTTATTTTAATCATAATTATTTTTTGTGTTGAATATTAATATAATAGGTACTTAATTTAATATATGATTTATATTATGTTTATTATACTTATAGGTATAGATAAAAAAAAAATTAATAATACTTAGGTATATTTCTCAGTATATGCTTAGGTATATACACGAAAGGCGAGACGAAAGGTATTTATAATAACAACGATGATGATAATAATGTAATATTAAATTTAATAATAAAAATATGTAAATAATATCTTTATTGTTGTTCGTTAGTTTTTACTATATTATAATCATTGATTAAAATATACACTAAACTGATAATTAATATTATGTTAATGTATTAATTAATTACCTACCTACATGTAATCTATGCTATAAGTAGTAAATACAACATCGTGTATAGGTATTATAAATTCTAATTATTAAAATTCACTTGAAATATTAAACCGATTAAAAAAAAAAATCGTAATAAATGTTTGCACGTACAATATATAAATCGATAAATATATATTGCAGTATACCTACTCGTATTTTCAAAGAATGATTGTTAGAAAAATTACAATGGAAACGTTAGTAAAAAATTATTACATATTAGGTAGGTACCATTTTTTTTTTTTTAAACAGAAATTTAGGTCCAAGTTATTGATCGTTTAATTTAAATCATATATATTATAGTAAAAAATGAACATATTATGGGTATTGGGTATACGTATAGGTATTAATAGTTACAATATACTGGTTGAAGTATTAACAGTATTTGAATTAGAGTTTCGTAAATTCAACGTATATTTGTATATTAAGTATTAATTCATTTTGTATAGATTATAATTTATACATCGATATCCATGCAATGTATAGAAATAATGTATAATATTTACTGCAAACGATTCAATATTATTTTATGATTTTATATCGAATTTTACCACTGCGAATTGTAAATGGAACATCATTTATACATTTGAGATTTTACAATAGTAGGTACCTACATTATATTTTAAAATATAAATACAATTTAAAAATTCGATAAATATTTCAGTCATAGACACTAGTAACATGTATTTAATAAACTGAGGAAAAGAACACAATTTGTCAAACCATTTTAGCGGTTTTATTAGCTTTTTATTATCATTTATTGTATTGATTGTAACAAGTTGTGGCCCTGGAGTCTGCTAGTGTGACCATGAAGTTCCTTTATTTTATTTTTTCTACATGAATACTAAACTATAGACTCAACTTGATCCGAACTGCTGCAGAATATAACTTCACAATGTTGCAAAAATAATATAGTTTATTAGTGGTAATCATACTTGTGAAATATTATCGAACGTAATAATTATTGTTATTTACTATCGTATTTTTTTTTAATGAAATACATTGAAAAATAAAATGCGCGCCACACCCGTACTTGCAGTGTGTCCATCTTAAAGGCAATATATCAAACTGCGAAACTATTCAATATTAATAATGTTATTTATGACGTTTTGGTTAAAGTTAGAGATTAAATATCTATTACAAAATGTAAAGAGAGGAAAATTGTGGAATGACCATTTTGGAAAATATCATCCGACAAAAAAAATAATGCTAATTAAAAATCAGAAACTAAAATCGTCATAACTTCAGTCAGGTGATATTTTACAAAATGCTTAATGTAGACCACTCCGGGAATATTCCTCTCAGTTAATTTGACAATAGGCGTTTTACCTCCAAATTTAACTAAAACGTCACAATATACGTCATTTTGTGTGGCATGATTTTGTTACATTATATATACATATTATCATTGATTATTATATATAATCAATGATATTATATTATGGTGATCTAAAACTGTCACTGTGTAGTAGGATATGTCAATATTAATGGCAATTGTAAAATGTTCTGCACTCTAGACACGGTATTCCATACTAATATATATATATAATATCTAATAGATGGCGCTTTCCATACGATTGTGTCTATTTCATAAATTTGTATAATATTGTTGTATTATAATATAAGTAATTCATATTTTATTATTTATGAATTTAATAAGTAACAGCAATGATTAAGGTGTGCTTCCACACCACACGATTCTAAGGAGTATTGTTTATGTAATTTCTTACAGTTTCTTTATACGATTTTGTGTTTGCGTGAGGCGTACGTGATAATTATTTGTGTTAGTAACCCATATCAAAAGTATACGGGAGGGAAGCCATTATACATGAGTCATCCTAATCCTTAAGAGGATGTTACACTCGCATTTGTTGTCTCTGTCTATCTAACAGATAATATAGCAAAATCACACTACGTAGAATTGAAATTTTGGCGTTTAGGTTAAATTTAGAGTATAAACACCTATTAAAAAATTTAAAGCGAGGAATATTTTCGAGTGGACCTCATGGGCATTTTGTAAAATATCGTCTGACGAAAAAGTTAAAGCTATTTAAAAATATCAAAAACTAAAAATGCCGTAACTTTTTTTTCTGACAATATTTTACAAAAAGCCCATGAGGTTCGCTCGAAATTATTCTTCTCGTTTGATAATAGGTGTTTAAGCTCTAAATCTAACCAAAATGCCATAATTTCAATTTTGCGTTGTACAATTTTGCTATATTGCCAATTAGATGGACGGAGACAGAAAATGCGGGTATAGCATCCTCTTAATAATCAACCCAAAACCAAGACCACTAGAGTGGGCCTCAAAGACAAACTAATTCAAAATCTTAAGCAACTTCAATAACTCCATCAAAGCTCCTCCACTAGCAAAGGCAGAGCCTGGAATATTGAATAGGCTACACAGCCGTCTACACAAAGCAAAGTAAGTCTCGTTACCACGCATCCGGCGTGCACAATTCGTGGGGTGAGAACAAAAAAGTTCTATGGCTGAATTTTTCAAAAACGGATTTTTCGATAATTCGTATATTATACGAATGGTCGATCTTTTAAGCTTACATCGGTAGTCTTACGACCAATATTAACAAATGTATGAAAAACAAAATAGTTCTATGTACCTAATAAAAACATACACATTTGTTAGTTTTTGTAAGAGTCTATAGAACTTTTTTGTTTTTAAATATTATAGTCAATTCAAAAAAGTTATATGTGAAAGAATACACGATTTTGTTGAAACAAAACAGTTCTGTGTAAGTATATTACACGATATCACTGATACGGTAAAATTTACGTGTAAACAAGAGTTAACCACAATGGAATATGTTTTATAATTATTATAGTCTATTGGTAATCACTTCAACAATAGTTTATATCATGAAATATTATATTTTGCGATTACGATTGAGAACAAAAAAGTTCTGTTGTGTACCAATTAATTATTTGTGAGTACATAAAACTGTTATGGATAGTACTACTCTTTTGTTCTAACTTAATATTGTTGTGGTTTTTGATTGATTATCAACTCTGTGTTACTTTTCTGCGTTTATCTAATGATAATTATGATCAATTAGATGTTTTAGCATTTATTTATATTATTTTCATCTCCAAAGGATGCACTGACAATAAAAAAAAAAAAAAATCAATCATTAAACTTTGAACACGCTCTCCTGAAAAATGTATAAAGCAGACACAGGACTTTTTTTGGTCTCACCCCACGACATGTCAGCTATCTATTTTATAACCACGAAAAAATTTATATTTTTCTCTCAAATAGACGATTCTAATTCCATCAGAACGTCGCAATGAGTCGCGAATGATACTGTTGATACTATATAAATCTATAATTTACCAAATTTACAATATATTTGCATACCCATATTAAAGTCATGTAACAATATAAATTTGATTAATTAAAAGGCAAAGTTTGGGACAAATAATTACCAGCACGCCTATAAATATAACGTGGTAGCTTTCAATAGGATATGATTTTATTTAAAATAAACGTAAATGGTAAATCGACGAATGCGAAATTATATACTGTATAGTACATTATATAATCAATGTGGGTAATCAAAAATCGGTGTACAACCATTGATTATATTTATATATTTAATATTAGTAAATATATAATCAATGGTACAACCTTGCATGGCCATGGTATAGTACAGGTTATATAGTCGGCAGCAGATGCATGATATAATACATTATAGTGTTTGATGGTTAGCTTTTTGTTAAACATGCATATAGTTGTAGAGAATTCCTTTTAATAAATAACCCCGAGAAAAAATCATTTTTATTATATTAGGTATTTATATTATTTTTTTACATACATGCTTAAAATTAACTAAATTTTCGATATTTCATATTTTTTTTTACTAATCGACTCCTATATGTGTATACATTGTTTTATAGTTTTATTATAAAATCAATTGTGTACAACGTATGTAATAATTTACTAGTTTTACTTTTTTATGATTTATTGGTTTTACAATGATGGCTATTTATGTTTTTATATTCTTTTATTATATACCTATATATATATTGTAGCTGTCATATATGCGACATAGTGTAATTGTTATTTATTAAAAAACTATTAAATAAAATAAAAAAATAGATTTTTAATTTTTTTGGTATAATGTTTCAACTTAATAATTATAAAAATTGCTAATTAGTTTACTAATATTAGATGATAATATAGATGATATAAAAAATATAGTTCTATGGAAGTTTTTTAAAGTTGTATAGTATAAGAATCTTAGTAAATAATGTTTGGGGTTATTTTTTCCCAGGTTATTTTTTCGGGGTCTAAAATTCTGGGGTTATTTTTTCGCGTTACCAGTTGTTGAAATATGTATACCTAAACAGTTAAAACTTAAAAGTATATTATTTTCATGATTTTGAGTTTATAATAATTTGTATAACTTTGTGTAAGCTCTTTTGTTCGTAAAATTAAAAAAACCTCTTAGTAGAGGGTTGAATAAGCACTTAGCACGTTGCAAGATAGCTAGAATATGGAATAGCAGACATTGAATGTATTGAATTTGAAAGCAATAACAAATTACATAATTATCTTTCGATAAAAACGATTCTCAGTGGTACTCGGTGTAATTAGGTACATATATATATGGTTAACTAAGTAGGTATTACCTACTACACAAAAAAAAAAATATTTAAAATATTTAAAAATGCATTATACATAAATATATATAAAAATAAAACACATGCTTTATGAAAAATTCAAATTTTTAGACGCACGTATTATTTTTGGAATTACGAATAAACTCAACCCGTGTTTTCGTAATTTTTCAGAAATTTTTCTAGAGTAGAAAATAAAAAATTACAGTTTTTAGGTACCTACTTTTCTAAGAAAATTTACTACTACAAAATTAGTACTTAAATATGTAACTAATGAAATAAGTATTTTGGTTTTTTTGCTTTTGGCGACGACCAAAAAAAAAAAAATAATAATAATAAGCAACATTATTGTAAAAGCATAGATCTTTCACTCCACCCAGAATCTAAAATTAAAAATTATATGGCCATATGGGTATCTATTAAGTATGGTCACGACGACACACATTAGCTTGCAGAGGATATTACCAATAAGCTAAAATTCACACAGAATACGGGGTCAGGGGAACCTATAGTTCTGTCAAAGAATATTTATTGAAAATTATGCAAATTTGGGGAGGAGGGCAATTGAGTCTTTATTATTCTATCATAAAATAGGATGCAAATATATTTCGTCATATAACGTTTTGTATAATATCTTGTATTTTGTAGGCTGAAAGCATAAGGACTTGCATATATAGGGAATTTGCATGTGTGCACTGCACTGTAACAATGAAAAAAAAAAAAATTATTAAAATTAATTTCATTAAAAAGTTTCTAAAAAATTAGTTCAAAACTCAGTCAATTAAGATAATGGTTAATGGTTAGGTTAGGTGGACAATGGTGACTAAAATTAATTTCTGATAGACAGCTAGGTTAGGTTAAATAAAATATAAAATAATAATATAACTACTAGGTACCTCCTACTTATAGGTTCCTATATGTCTATATGCCATAATATTATATACCTACCTATTATTATATTTTGTGATTTAGAAAAAATTTAAAAAAAGATTACACATTTTTTGAGAGAATTTTTCAATGGATTTAATGGATTAAATTCAATGGATTAGATGTTTTTTATTTTTATTTTCGTACAAAAAATGATTAAGTATGTAAAATTATACAGGATATATACAATCTAACTACGCAATTAATATTATGATGAATGAATGAATGAATATAGCATACATACCATATAATAGAATAGGGGAATTTAACCTGGATTATTCAACAGTGAAAATTCAAGGTCATATGCTTCTGTCATCTTTAACATTCGTAGGGATCTCTATTTACAAAATTTAATAACACTTATACAATAATATAACTTGTATAGCATTGCAACATTTATTATTATTTTTGTGTAGGTATCTATTTTTGATCATACTCAATTAAGTAATATATATATGTACTTAATTTAAATTTTAAAAAAACTATTCAAAATTATTAGCAATTCAAATATAGAAAGAGACCAGAAATCGATAAATTATTATATACTTTGAATAAGTCTGTTTAGTTTTATACTAATATCAAAGATGATTATCAATTATAAAAATGTGTAAGTACAACGTTTGCCTACTCAAAAATCAATGTACCTACCTAATTCTACATATTTATAATTACCTACATTTTAAGAACTTATAATTTAATAGAATTTATACCAATGAATTAAAACACAATATTCGAATTACCTTTAGCTAATTAATTGAGTTTTGTTTCTTTCGTACATACAAGTTCTTTCAACCATCGCGGTATGCAGATTACCATATTGCCTTGTAAAATGTAAATAATAATACCTATATTATGTAGGTACATCAGGCTGTATATACTATAACTAGCTAGGTACTGTATAGGTACTTAAGTATATCTAAAAAGTAAGAAGTATTATGAAATGAAATAAACCACAACGAAAATCGTAATTACCGAAAACTCATTAAAATAAAGTACATCTGTAAAATATTACCCCGAATTTATTTAACTGTTGACCTAATACGGAATTTAACATATATAAATAAATAATATAATGTACATATGATTTGAACGTTGAAATGAACTGTAGGTAATCAATATGGGTAATGCGATGTGATAATCAGTTTGTCTTGTTGTACTTATCTGCATATCGCGTTATACGTTATCTGAATTTTAAAATGAATAAAAATACAATCAAATTATTGATTTAAACTAGAATTTAAACAATAATGTGCTTGTCGGGTGTCAGAGGCACAAGTACAAGCACTTCGCTCGATGGGTAGAATACTATAGACAGTGGATATATATTAAATTTTAAAGCATCAAGCAATGCTAAATCATTGCATTCAATAAATCGATTTTGTGTAATAATATAAAAAATAATAATTTGGTAATCTTAACAATTTTAATTACCTATTTGTTATATTTTTCTTCCGTACATTATTATAAAATATTTCTGTCCGTCTGTCCTTACTATAGTACCTACATGGTAACGACTTACGATTGTTAATTTGGTTACTACGGAGTAGATATTATTCGTTTTATTTTAATTATTTTTAATTTAAGGTCAGCTTTTTGCAACTTTCATTTTGAATATTGATCATTAATTTTTATATGTTTTCCAAATCTATAGGTTATTATTTTTCATTATTTATGAGTTTTTGCATTTCTGATAAATTTTAGACTATATTAGCAGTTATTTTGTTTACAATTTTAGATAAAATATCAGTTTTTAAGCCCTTTTGAGTCCTAATAATAAACAATTGTAATATTGTTTAAAAATAATTAGATATAGTTCATTTGAATATAGCATATTATAGGTAATAATTTTAACAGAATTATCTATCCGAGTATTTAGTATTTTATAAATATTCTTTAATATGGGCCTGGAAAAAACGTATTACCTTCATTTTCGTAATAAATTTTCTTCAATAATCGTATGCTTAAATATTACGCAACTCCCCAATCCCATATAGACAATTCCTAAACCAACCTCTGTACTTAAAGGTCCATACAAGTATAACACAAAAGACTTACATGGGCTCAATTAATAGATAATTAATTAATATAATTATGGTAATTGGTATAGTACGCGGTTAAGATATTTATTTATATTTTCGACGAAAATCAAAAATTAATATAATTTTCATAAGTTTGTGTGTTTTGCTAATTGTTAGTGTAAGTTTTATCGTATAAAAATATATATTAAAAATACAGCCCGGAGATTTTAAGGAGTTCTATATAAGACATTTTAGGGAAAATAAAAATCTAACAATATAAAAATGACCCCGTGTCAGTACCATTTTTTTTGTTGTGTAATCACGATATTTATTTAAAAACATGTTTATGCAAAACTAATTTTATGGTACGTGTACACTATTATTTTAAATAACATCTTACATTGCAATTACAACAATTATCTAAAAATAATAAATTTACTCGTAGATAAACAAAATATTGTTTTATTACATGAAAATTGAAAAGAATGAAAATACTTTTTACAGAACTGTCTGAAGGTATGAATGAACTTGAAAATGACAATTATACGGCAGACTTTGGCAGGTATTTTAGAGGTATAAAAGGTACATACTCAACAGAAACTTATATAACAGTTCATTTAGTAGTTAATACCAATGTGTTTTTAGAGGCATAACACAAAAGTATTAAGTTATCTAGATAGAAAACAATACAAACGATTGGACTTATTATTATTTAGGGACAAAATGTTTGAAAGAAACAACAATATTTCTAAACAAAAAAGACCTATTAAAATACTACAAATAGATTCCGAATCGCAACAATTGTATTATTTACTATTTAATTTTTTTAATTTTTTATTGGGTAATTTAATTAAAAACTTGTGAATGATCTTTAATTAAAATTTTTTTTTTCTTACTTTTATTGCCATCGGCAGTATTAAAATAAAAATAACACGATTTGTATAATGATAAACTAGTTGATAACAACCGCGATAAAATCAAAACCCCAAAATGCGGCTTATCACGTAATTTATTTTTCTGCGAAGATCGGTAGGTACGTGTTTTATTCACAGATATCTATACTACACTAGATAACCAACTTCTGTTATCAGGTGAAGCTCACGGCTGATGTAACCGCCATTTTCTCTGGTAGCAATATACTACTGGCAGTCTACATATTATTTGTTCAAAAAATACTAGCTCGTATTTTATGGCTTATGTGCTGTAATTATTACATTTAAAATACCAAATTCATGTGTTGCATACGGTTGCCAAAATAGGTACATCTGAACAGCCTATTTATTTTTTATATCAGTGGGTTTATAATAAAAAAACATTTAAAAAAAGCAAATTTCCCTACATGTACTGAAAGTATACTAGAAACTATTACTGATCATAATTTTATCACAAACATTCAGATGTATTGAAGATTATTCAATTTTTTGAAAATATTTTTATTCACAATACAGATAATCTTAAATATTTAAAGTCAGGTTTATATTCTAAAATTATTATTTATGCTAAGAATTATGTCTACAATAATAATATATTTAAAAATTCAAGTTGTTTAGATGATTGTTTTCTTGGAAATCATAAATTAAATTTAGTGCCATTAACTTGTATCTCAAAATACGTTTACACTATATTGATAAATCAAAAGATAAAATTATTAGCAAACGCCGTGTATTCACTAAGTTGATATTATTTAATAACCAATAAATATAACAACTGGTAAATACACGCGATTTTCAATATTATTTTATATTATATATAGGTACTATATGTAAAAACCTATTTATTAAACTGATAATAATTAATTGTTTTTTTTTACTCAATTATATTATGTAGATGTAGGCATCTGTATGTTATTATTAATAATATGCATTATATATATTTGAATATATGTAAAAAAAATATATATATATATTAATATTAATTGTAGTGTATAATTTATTATTATCATTGGATAACAAGTAAACAAATATAAGCAAATCATCTTAACAAAAAATATAATTAAACATTAGGCATTCTATATATCAAGGAAAAATCAACACATTTTTCTTCCCATTTCACAAACTTTGGACCGACAGTATACATATTGAAAAAGATTAATATTATTATTATTAAAATTAAACAGTTTAATTAAATTGCATAGGTACATTTTATGTAGGTATATTTTTTTTTTTATCCAAATTGTAATAAACATTTGTTGAAATCATCTACCTTAACAGAGGTAGGAAATTTTAAATAACTTGCCATTAAATACAGAATTTTAAGATAAGAATATAATATATATATAAGTTCCTTAGTAGGTATCTTCACCCAATGGTATATCAACTTGAATCAGCATATAGATAATAAGTTCAAAGTTCTAATATTATTAATTGTATCAATCCAAGCTAACATTCACTCTTAATATTGTGATCTAAGTTTAAAATCACTGTGTATATCGTTGACAACGAAATAGTTTTTAATTCTTTAATATAGTAACTGTGAAAATTAATAGTGCTAGAGTGTCATGCCTCTGGCTCTGTTGCAGCACCTTAATTTTGTTCCATAATCGTCGTTTGGACGGTGATTGTGTAATTTATTATTTGAATGTATTATTTATAATATAAAATAAGAACATAGAATAATAATTAATATGATATTAAATGTTAAATAAGGCTTTAGCAAAATAAAAAAATGTTCAATTATGTATGTATTTCATACGCGTATACATTATTGTTTTGCCATCCGAAAACATGGCGGACATGTGATAAGAGCGCGCTGGCGAACTACTCCACTACACCCACGATTTAAGATATCTTAAATCATGACTACACCCAATGTAAAACGCTGTTAATACCTTATCTAGTATAGTGTAGATATTTGTGGTTTTATTACATAAAATTATCTCATTTTTATTAAGATATAACAGTATCACCAAAATTTAGTTTGACCAGTATACGAAATTATAATAATTAAAACGGTTCTTATAGCGCTGTAGTGGTGGGGTATTATTATATAATTATATAATACAGTTAATTACCTAATTTGGTATATCATATAGGCTTTGGGAGGGGACGATCGCTCCTATCATTCCCCCTTAAATATGTGCCTGTAATATAACAATGTTACTTTAATTATAATCCAAAATTATAGTTTTGTAGAAAATATAAGCGATAAGCAGTTCATCATAACTCGCCGCCGTGTATGATCTTATAACATTAATATTTTATATATTTAATATTTATTTTTATACGATAAAACTTACACCAATATTTAGCAAAACACAGTGACTTATGAAAATTTTATTCATTTTTGTGGAATATAACAAAAAATATTTATAAATAACATAAACCGCGTCGATGTTTCTTATGTAAAAGCAAGCATAGACCGCCGCCGTTGTGTATGATATTATGACGTCACGAGTGATTTTTAAAACGGTGTAACTCAAAAACGAATCGCTGTATGTAGGTAATTTTTTTTATACACATTTGTATCTACTGATTATAATATGTAATAAAAAAAATACGTTTTTTGTGTTGAATGATCCTTTAAGATTTTTTTTTAATATAAATATTAGAAATAAAAGTAATGTGCAAGTTATATTTTAAACTTTTAAAAAACTGGAATTTTTCATTATAATTACAGACATAATGAATGCAGTGCTGCGTGGGGCCTGGTGCAAGAAAATGTATTTTTTGAAATGTAAATAAGCAAAAAAAAAAAAGTCATCAATCATTTTCTGTGGGGCCCTACAGAAATCCATTCCTGAAAGGTCTTTTGTAAACTTTTCAAACATTTCTTAAGAAACCATCTATTTTCTTAATTTTTCAGATCCATTGTAAAGGCGGAGTCTGGTGCAGGGGCACCCTTCTACACTTCGCCCCCCCCTCTTACGCTGGCACTGATTGAATCATGAATATACCTACCATATTGATTATATCACAAGATAATAGTCAAAATATAATGCAATTCAAATGAGATGATATGTTCATTAATTAGTTTTTTTGTCCAAAAACATTTAAGTATATATATTCTTGTGCCCTAAATACATGTCCTATAACGTGTATAAGTAACGCAAATAATTATATTCCAATATCAGTTTATATAGGATATATATGTAATATACCTACTGAGAGAAAGCATATTTGATATTAACAATTGTTTTTAATCATACTATGTAGGTAGATACTAGATATGCAATTATATTGTTTATGCAGATCTAAAATGTCCTTAGTGTAAGCACTGGTAAAATATATAATCAATGGTACAACTTACAAGAAACCTTTGTAATCTTGTAGATGTATAGTCATTATATTATACACGTTTTACATGCGATTGACGTCAAAAACAAATTCATTTTTAATTAGAAAATTACCTAGGTATACACTAATGAAAAAAACAATACTAAATAATAAAAATTATTTAATTACAAAACTATTTAATTTGTCTTTATTTAACTATTTAGTTTGTTTGATTGTCTTGATGAAATTAGCATAGGTGTTCTGTTTCGAAAAAAATCATCAACGTTGTTAAACGTTAATACAATTGTATAATATGATGAATGATGATAATAATTTAAATAACGATCTTTATCGTATTATTATAGTATTATATTAGTTATCAGTTATTATTATTGTGTAATCTCAAAAACTAAATATTAACACTGAACTAGAAGCTGTTTTTGTAATCATTTGGTTATCACAGAGTTCAATTCGTATCATCTTTATACATTTAAGAACATAATATTCATTTAATATAAAAATATAATATAATTATATCAATAACATCAATTAAAATCAGTATTTAATAGGTACCAATAGAATGTACTTATAGATTTTATAAAAATATTACAGCTACTTTATAATTATATTATATTTAATTGTATAATTTAGTGTTTAATTTTTTTGGATTTCTGGTATAATAATGCATTTCTTTAGTAACTTCTAAAATTATTTTATTATATCAATTATAATTTTCTATACTGGGCATCCGTTAAAATTATTATTTTAGACTAGAGATTTGAAATTAGAATGAAATAAAAAAAATTAAAAATGATTTTTTAAAATGTGAATAGTATGTTAACTAATTTCTTAATACATTATTGATCAAAAATACAATATACCTATAGATACTTATATATACTTATATTATATACTTATTATACTTATATATTATACGAGTACTTGTCAAAAATGTATAATGTGTATAGACTAAGAAAGTATAAGTAAATAGGATTTTATTAATATAGGTATTTATATTTTTTTCAACAAACGGTTTATCCATATTTTTAGGGATCACTCAATATCTCAGCTGAATTACATTAGATTTACATGAAGTTTGTTTAAATTAATAAAAGGTACTGTAATGTAATTTTTAAAACGGCTGGAACTTGATTAGAATCCAAAACACAATATATAATTGCTTCCAATGTCATGATTATAATCAAAAGAAAATGTAATTGATATCAAATATTTTTTTTACAATAACCTAATTATAAGTACCTAATATAATTAGGTAAAAAATTACAAAAAAAAAAAAGACTGTCAAGGGGAGGAATCTATTCCTTATACCCCATCCCGTGTGTACCCTACTGGCTGTATTGAAAAAGTTACAGAACCTTCGTTCATTTGCATTGATTCTCTTTGATTTTATTTCATTTATTTCATTGATCATAAATTATAATCGCTGATGAAGTGATATCAGCTGACAGTATATGAATATATTATAATATATAAATAATACACAAAATATACGAATGTATAAACCATAGAATATGTTTGTTATAAATATAAATATATGCACATGAGCTGATAATATATTATAAGATGACACACAGAACTGTACACGTGTTTATGACGGGTTGAAAAGAAACACATGCTTTTTTTAAAAAAACGAAATCTGTGGTGTATAATTATTATAATATATATTGTCGAAAATTCAAAACCGTAAATCGTAGGAATCTATACATACATAAAATACCTATATATGTATACTAGGGCGGTGTCTCAGGAATATAAACTCTCCGGGGTGTCAAATGTCGCTTTATAACCGGTAGTCGGTAGAAATCAATACTGAGCAGACCGTTCGTTTACAAAAAGTTATACCTATATATATATTATACCTGACTACGTTACATTGCTATACACATTTGACATTTCGACAAAGGGAGTTTTCATAATATATTTAATGTAAGTTCATGAATTAATTTAATTTGATGGTTTAGAATGAAAGGGTTCTAAATTTAATTTTACCAAAATTAACTTTTTCTATCATTTTATTATTGAACTTTAGCCAAAAACGAGATTTGTAAATATTGTAGGTTCATTGATAAATAATTTAATATAGGTTCTACACCATATAAAAAATGCAATCGATATTATTAGATATAGATACCGGGTTGCATTAACGGCTCCAACGACCAATAATTAGTTATCGAATGGATAACTTGGCACAACCAATAAATTTTATCTTCTATTCATATCAGTTGATTAATTTGTGTAAAATAATTTGTTGGCCCTATTTTGATTCAAAAATTAATAATTTATGGAGTCCTAAAGTCCTATAACTTTGTTAGATTGATCATACTTTCTCGCTGGTTCTTTAATGTCAAAATCTATTGACCACGTAATAATAACACTTTTTGTAATCTATGGTAATATAATATTCAAGGATAAAGAATAAATCATTATATTTTAGATTCTGATCAATGAGAGAATTCTATTGGTTTTAAGATGATGAGTGGGGGTTTAGAAATAAAGAAAATATTTTATAAATGTAGGGAAAATAATAAATAAAATTGTCATGGTTACCTATTATTTTTTTTTTTAAATTATATTATTATAGGTATTGAACTTTGCTCCGGATCGTCTTTTGAATGTAATGATTTATCTTTGGTTTCAATAATATAATAATAATAATATGCTATCCTGTTCGAAGACCGAAACATCTATTATCTGTATCTGGAAGACTTTTTTAGAATAATTCGTGCTATTTCTTAGAGAATGTTTGTGCAATAAAACCTACTTTGTTGAACTATTTTATAAGTAATTTCTGCAATTGGGCATGAATTAAAAAAAAAAAAAACACTACTACGATTTTTTTTTTAAAAACCACGATATAACTATTTTGTTCTATCTCCAGGGCAGGGATACATTTGTCACATATTGACTATTGTATAATATTTTATTAAGAATATTATGGAAAATTAAAAATTAAATGAAGATTATAATATATTGCACAAATCTCTGTTAAACATAATATTATTATCTATAGGTACATAAGGATTCGGAAGAAGTCAACACGTGATAACCTTTTTAATGTATTCGTAACACGTTTCATGCGCACATATTACACCTCTTATATACTAAATTACAATTTTATAATTTACAATATTTATTATTACATCATATTGATTGCTCATGTACTATTGAAAGTATAAGATAAATTTTTATGTAGAAAATTTCAATATTTTTTTAATTTCCACAAAATTCTAACGTGTTTCTAAACCATAGATATTATATTAAAAATGTTTGAAAATAAATAATTATTTATATACTTGGTTATAATTTACCTAATTGTTATATTAAGTATGTATAAATATATATATATATATATATATATATATATATATTGTGTATTATAAATTATTATCAGTAGGTAATAAGTATTATGTTCGTATAAAACTATACCTAATTTAAAATATTATGCAGTTCAACATACTATGTACGATATGTATAATATGGAAACACAGTATTGTGTTATTATTTTTCATATCTAATAAGAAATTAATGAATTTCATATTAAATTAATTAAATTGGAAGTAAGTGAACTATTATTATAAAATTTAAAAATGGCAATAAATAATAAACAAAATAAATGAATAAGTATTATATATTATGAAAATTTAATTCGTATAAAAATCTCGATATTTTCGATTTTAATCTGTAATCAGAGAAATCAAAAGATATACCTACTATAAATATTTAGTGACACCTAAATGTTTTTTTTTTAAAAAAAACGAGATTTTGGGATTGATAAACAAAAGAGTGACACATTTTGTTGTCCTAGACGTCCTAGTTAACGTTTAAGTACTAAACATTTTTGGCAACATTAAAAGACATAAATAAACTAAAATAGTTTTATCTTCGCAGACACAATATAAAAATACTTTTTTCAAGCATATTCGATTCTTCAAAATGGTATAACAAATTTTTCTAAAACTTCATTATCCGACAAAACATAATGGCTAAATATACTGATCGATAATAACCCTACTAGTTATATGTATAATTATTTATTTTAACTTTAAAATTTTACTTGTCACTTGTTACTAAACATTATCTATCATATTACAAAGTGAAATATAAATATTTTATGTTATAAATTATAATTGAAAACCCATTGCATTTTAACACTGCTTCCAGAATATAAATAACAAGCCAACGATTCCACGATGTTACTATGTTAAACACTCATCTTATCTAGGAATAGTCTCATGGGGTCCGTTTTGGGTAGGTCCTTTTAGACGGGTACGTTTACAGGTATATATATTGTATATATATTTTATGATCTTAAAATATATGCAAATTACTCATTTTAAATATATACGTAATCAAATGTTTTTAAAAAAATATCAAGTAAGCTCAGAGCATTTAAATGTCAGTTATTACTTTTACGAATCAGTCTCATGATCAATTTTTTTATTTATCTACTATAGTTATGATGATTTTATACATCCATTATTTATGTATATTGACTATTGTATATATTTATTGCTTGTTTAAAAATGATCGAAGCTGATATTACAACATCATTATCGCAACTTGCAAGTATAGGCGTAAACTGGGGATAGCTGCAGCCTGCTGATAAAATTTAAAAAAGGAAAAAATGCCCTCCTAATATTTTGTAAATTTATTTTCAAAATTTGTATTATTTTATTCATGTTTGTAGCGATTAATTCATTTTTGACCTGTTACGACATATTTGAAGTATAAAATTCGAAAAACAATAATTCTGAGCGAAGTTCGGTTAGCGAATTATCCGATTTATAACAATTTTCCATTATTTTCGGTATATTTACCTTTTAAAACACTACTAGAGAAAATTTGAAACGATTCTCTAAAGTACCAACAAAAATACATTTGCAAAGCTTTTCAACTATAACTCCTACTCAACATTGAACTCCTTCTAACAAAAAAAAGTGTACCTATAGGTATATAGTACCTATATAAAGTACTGCACAGGTGAGGCCGGGCTTTAATTTTTTTTTTTTATTTTTAGTGGAAATATTGTTACCTACGAGTTGTAACTAATAGAAATACTTAACTTGTACTATAATAATTTGTTGACACCAATTGTTATTAATAATGTGTTGTAATATTTATTAATATATATTTATATTATTATTAATTATTTTATGGTTGTAGCTTGTAACTTTGGGCCCAACAAAAATATTTTAGTACTAATATAATATAATAATTATTATAATATTTTTTTTTTTTTTTTTTTTTTATTCGGAAAACCAGACATAATAGCGGAAATACGCCACAAAAGACTGAGGTAGCTTGGACATGTACTGAGGGCTAAGTCAATAGCAAATGCTGTATTAAGATGGATTCCTCAGGGAAGAAGGCCGATTGGAAGACCAAAACAGAGATGGATGGGCAAAAATAAAAAAGAACTAAATCAACTTGGGATAGACAATATTATTGAAGCGGCTATGAACAGAGACAGATGGAAGGAGATTTGTTTTGCAGCAATCAGCAATGGGCTTAATGACCTTTAAAGCTGGAAATGAATGAAATGAATTATAATATTTTAAAACTAGCAGGACTAGCTACAAAAAGCCGGTTCATGCAGACCCTTAGTAGAATAGGTATACACATGTATAAAATTTCAATATTTTTTTTTGTGTAAATTTAGTACCAAAAAGTAATTTAAATGTTTAGAAAGATTTATCACGTCAATTTAGTGCTGCAGTACCCAAATATTTGGTGGAGATTTAAGTCTTTGGTATTATTATGTTTGTCTATATATAGCCTAATACGTACGTGTATACCACGGACTAAAATAGTATGGACAGGAAACGTCATGATGGTCGGGTGAAAGGGAGCCGGTCCTCTTGTTGGTCGCGTGAAGGGATCGGGGGTAATAGTACGCGACAAACTCTAGCGCTACCTATAGTCCATAAAACCTATTAAAGCTACAAAACGCAAATTATATAACGGACGTGATAATAATTTCCAATTTGCTCTTGTTTTTATTTTTAATATTAATTACAATAATTAAATGAGAGAAGGTGAAAGAAAATAACAAGAATAACAACAATTAAATACCTCTATATTTTTGAATTGATAATATATGTTTCCTATAACTACTTAAATTTCAATTATATATTTACAAGTTTTGAATATTTTTTTTATTATGAAGAGAATACTTACCTATTAACTTTTTATTACATGAAAATATTTATTTTGAAAAAGGGCTAGAATATTTTCCAGCCATTTTATATGTGCGCGTGAAATAATTTAATACCTAGTTTTATAATATTATGTATATAGATAACGCTTGAATCGGCGTACAATTTCCCTCTCGGTACATCCCTTCACGCGACCCACAAACGGCTCGTCGAAAATATTCTCGTTTCCAGTCCATACTATATTGGTCTGTGACGTATACCATGAACTAAGAAAGTATGGACTGGAAACGACGGATTAACACGTGCAGACAAATTGTTACGGTTACTATCAAGGTGGGGGAATCTATGCGATTAAAACGCCGCCTAGTTTATAGTTTTGACAACATATTCATACGGCAGATTACATGCAACGTATGTGTAGTACGGCATATGTTCGCTAGGGTCGCATGATAGATTATCGCTTAGATTCCCCCACTAGTAACTCACCGTAACAAAATGTAATCGCACCACTACCACCCGCCTTCCGTGTCGTTTCCAGTCCATACTATCTATCATATCTATCATATATTCTATGATACTATCTTAGTTCGTGGTAGTAGCATATCGAGTCGAGCAAAATGTAAACACTGAATGTGACCAGTCTAGCAGAAATAAATAAATGGCATAAATTGTTCGCGGATTAAAGGTGGGTTCACAGGTCACCGTGTCGTTTCTTGTCGGATAAAATACCATCTATTGATTGTCTCATTCAAATGCGATTAGAAATTGAGACCGTGTCGATTAAAACGATACCGCGACTCCCGCATAGTTTAAATATTTCAAATTTTGGCCGTCTGGTTTGGTCAACACTGTTTACTAATTACCGATGTCATCAATGATTATATTTTAAAAAAATAACCAAACAGTAAGCAACAAAACAAAACATCACGACGTAACGTTTACAATAATTTAACATATTTAAAAGAGCATGAAAAATAAGAAAAGAAACCCGGGAAACAATGTTCTGTGATAATGATTTTTACATTGGTATCAATGACAAGGTAACAACGACACGGTTAGCTGTGAATCATACCTCACGCAATATGACACAAAACGACACGACACGTCGAACTGTGAACCCACTTTTAGGTAATGTTTGAAAAAACCGTCAACTCAGCTCGGCAAAATCCTGCTTCAATCCTGAATTTATTTATTAAATTATGAATTATTCTATAATAGTACGTACATAATATTATAAAATATGATTAAATATATATTGGATATTACCTATTAATAATTCATAATAATAATAAATTTAGGTTAAATATATCGGAGTTCGAAAAACGTATTAACTATACTATTATATTGATCAACGTTTTTACTTTCGTTAAATCACAGAGCAAGGAAAAAATGAATATCATAAAAAAATAAATATATTTCAGACTGTTGGTTGTGAATATCTATTTCATAAAAGTAATAAATAATATATTAAATATTACATTAAATTACATACTAAAATATATGAAAATAACCATATAAGTTTCATTATTTCATATTATATTATACATATTTACAGGTAATCAATCATTTCTGAACTTGTACAATATAAAATATAGGTATTATATCAAAAATAATTAATATTATGATACCTACATGTTTTATATCATGTACTTAAATACTCAATTAGTTATTATGATGTGGGGAAAATCGCATAAAAATATAAATATATGTGTGTACAATTAATTTTTATAAATTAAAAATTCAGTATGGTACAATGTAAATATACCAAACACGGTCTACAAGCATTTAACATTTTGGAAAACGGATAGTTACATAATGATTATTATAGTCAGTTTGAATTGATCTTTCCGAATACATGCAATTCATCATAATATTTTAGCGTGTAATCAAATATATATATTTATTTATTTTTGTAAAATATGTACAATATGTAAAACTCATCGTCACCCGGTACCGTTCCTAAAGTGAATAAAGCATACATAATTTACAATAATTGTACACAATATTCATGAAGATACCAGCTACCAAAGAACATAATGTTGTTACTATACAACCACCCGGTCATAAATTCTTGTTTTCGATAAGCTTATCACTAATAAGCAATAAGGTATCTAATAATCAAAAATAATAAATAAATCTAAACTTATTTTAAATGAGTACCTACAGCGAATTTGTCAGTAGACCGTAAATAATAATTGGTCGAAGTAGTGTGTATACGATCGGGTATACCCGCGTATCAAATTAAAATATTTGATATTATACGCATTAACGAAAAAATTGAGAAGTGGGTATACGTCGTATACCCCAGAATACCCTCCACTACATCCCTGATTTTCGGTCATTATTAAGTTTTGTAATTATGTTTCCTCGTGGCTAATATGTAGAAATAGTACAAATAGCTAAGGGCAAATTTTAAATTGAGAATAAGTCAGAAATTCAGCATGTGGAGGGGAGGTTTAAAAACTTGCTCTTACTCTCACCCCACCACGAAAAGTCTCCAGTTACGCTTATTATTACAATAAGAATACCGATCGACTGTAGTTTACAACAAAATCGTGGTATTTATAGGGTAGAGTTTACAATCGCCAATCAAAAGTCACAAAATATAATCGACAGTTATTACATCATTTTATACTTATATATTTGCATTATTATTATTATTATTATTACTTGTATAATTGTAAATTTGCTGCTATTAATTATAATTAGACAAATAATTACATATTGTTAAAAGACTTGTAGAATATTACAACACGACTCGGACAACGGCATAATCATTTTATTATCCAACAATTAAATTAAGAAAGATTTTTTTTTTTTTAAATTCTATAAATATTTAGTACATAAAACTCTCAATGTTGGGTACCACTAGGGCACAATATTTATTTGAGTAAGTAACTTCTTTTTTTTTTTTGCTAAAAAATCAGAAGATATATAAATTATAATTATCGATAATAATTTAACGTTGTTTAGGCGAGTTAAATTTTCTAACAGTTCTCAGTATTTTGTGTACGACTAACTTACTGTGTTAATGAACCTAAAAATTGGATGGCCGCATAACAATTTATGTGAATGAAGTTTAAATTTAAATGAAATAATAAAATGAGCAAATTTCAATGTGTCCTTTCAGTAAAATATATTAATTAAATGCGCAGTTGATAATAATTAATAGGTAGGTATTACTATAAAAGTTATAGTTTTGCATATTGCCATTCACAGAAAATGATCAATAATGGTAATCGTACCTAAATGTAGTTTATGAGCTTCAAATAACTACTAAACATTTGAAAAATTAAAAATCACATAGTTCTCGTGTTTTTAAATTAATCAACTAAACATTGATTAGGCATATATATATATATTTTTAATCGATACATCCGAGTGGATTTTCAGTGACTACCGAAGGAAAACTTATGTTTTAACAACCATAACTAAGGATTTTAGGCTATAATTTATAGAAAATAACATATTGTAGTAGTGAAATTTGGTGTAAGTTTCTCCCCCCTCCCCTCAAAAAAAGAGTTGTAAATAAACTACTGAATTTAAATGCATAGCTATTTATTATTGTGGGGAATGTAATTATTTGTGTGTGTGAGGGGGGCAACCATTCACTGCACTATCTGTTGAGAAAAAATATTCATCCCCCTCAGACAAATTCCTAATTACGACACTGATATAGGTAGGTACTTACTATAATAATATATTAAATATGAAATTACAGGCTTAAAAAATAACACTGATTAATCCGATTAATGAATATCAAATATGTAGTACCTAGGTATGTAAAATGTAGGCTTTTGGAGTAATTCATGTAGAATTTTACTCGCCTATTTCAAATAACTGCAGTCTGCGGCGTACATAATATGAAATATTCTTAACTTTTTGAGGTCTGGTCCAATGGTCTTGCACTTAAAACAGTTTATACTTTATCCAGTTTATCCTCATTAGTTATTATAGTGATGTAAGGGACAACATCTTCAGACTATTTTAATATATAATGTATACTTAAATAATATAGACTATGTATATATCTATTATAATAATAAGTAATCTAATAAATATAATTAATGTACAATAAATTACCGATAGTGAACTAATATAAAATTTCAGACACTGTTTTCGGAAATTTCACAAAAATAGATTTGCGAACATTTTACCAAACATTATGCCAAGTCCCAGTCCGACTGGACGTAAATATGACTATACTGTTCACGAAGCGATTTCAACGTCACTGCCTCCCCCGCACGCGATGGACGGTACGTCGTACGGCGTGTTGGGCGCATTATTATTGTAGTGTATCGGCACGCCGCGCCGTGCACGTGTACACATTATTGTGGGGAGTATCGCTGCCAGGCACTGGGACAGGGGCGCGCCATCCGAGAAATCGCCACCATCGCTGGCCACGGCCGAGGGGGGTTTCGGATTTCAGTGTGCACAGAGCGACAACGTCGCCGGGACAACGATGACGATTCCGTATACGGCGGTAACCAAGGTAACGGGATCGGGCATGCCGCCGTAGTACACACGCGCAACAGTCTTGGAGCGGCCGCGCGCGCGCGCGCGCAACACACTGACGGTCGACGTACACATACGTACACAGAACAGTGTATATAAAATAAACACCGATTCGCCAATTATTGTTATTCATGATATTAGAATAATTAAAAAATGCATGGGCGAGAACGAGAAAAATGCGATCGGACTTTGGACACGAGCATATTTTGTATGATTTTTTTCACTCGATCATATTATATTGGTAGTGGGTACCACCTATATATATATAAATCGTGTCGGGTTCAATAAATGTCGTTAGAAGAAAAAACAATATTGTTTACCTCGGAAACGTGTCTGGCTCTGGCCCAATGTCCGCGGTTCGTGTAGTTTTCTTTGGTCACAAAATAATCCATAAAATTGTTCATTTTCGAATGCGAGTCGTTTTGCGCGCGAACGCCGCACCAGCATCAACCACCCCGTAGCCCGTGCACGGTACACGCGATGTCTAGGAGGTCGCGTCGTATAGGATTACAGACCGCCCGGGCACCTGTTCCGGCAATTCTCTCAGCAGTTCCCGGGACGACGATGACGAAAATAATATAATATAGCAGCAACACTATACTAATTAATGATGGCGCGTGTTCGAAACCGCCGCACCACGACGGCGGTGATGGCGTGATCGCACCAAGTATCGAAACATAGTTGTTGTTGTTGTTGTTGTTGTTTTTATTTTACCAGTCTGTATAATATTTTGACGTTATTGTAAAGAAAATGCTACGCGTTTATCGTAAAATTTCAAACGCAAACGCGTTCGTGGGTAAATAAAAAAATTAAAAAATTAAAAAATATATTTAGGTATTCGAGTACCTCTTATATTCTTAAACGAGCGTTGTGTTTTTGTACAAAATAGTGTCGGTATGATTATCACTTGGAAATAAAATCGTAATATAGTAGTAGGTATAGTTGTGGAAAAGTAACACAAACGTGTATCACTACTGAGCGTAAAAAAGTATAAAAAAATATTTCTCTCCTATAAATACATGAATAAAAAACTTATTGAAACCGATCCCGGCAAACGAACGTCCGACACTCGCAGAGTGACCGGTGTCCGCCACGGCCGCCGCCGTCGTGTGTTATCTCGGAAGTGGTGGTGTGTGCGTGCGTGGTGCGGTGCTCGTGCGCGACGCGCTGCCGCCGCCCGCCGGTGGCGCGGTGCCCTCAGCGGCCGCCCGAGCATGTGTGTAATAGTATTGCTACACGCACGACTGGTAGGGCCCACAAATTATCACGGCTTATTTATTGCACGTAACGTACGTTGTTTTGTGCGCGCGTTTTTATACGGCCAAAATTATATACATATATATATATATATAATATATACATGTATATTTATCCATATTTCGTATTATTATTATGATTAAAAGCGCACAAATGAATGGCCCACTGGTTTAAACGCGTTGTACCGTACGAGTTTCCCGCGTGAACAAAATTCCGTAAAATATCGCGTCATGTACACTATTATTATTATTATTATTATTATTATTATTAATATTATCGTTGTTTGTATTATTACTTCCCGAATGCGCGCGCGCGTGCATTTTATTCGCTGCCGCGGGCGCGCGCTACACGTCATTATACGCGCGCACACGGTTCTCTTGTACTGTATACCAACGGGGTCAAACTCCTATGGAGACTGTGCGATTTGCAGCCGCCCGACGGACGACGCGTGTTGTGTTTGTTTTTGTGGTGTTGTTTCTGTTGTATTTTTTTTTTTTCCCATCCTCCGCCGCCGTGTCGCAGACTCCCCGGGGGAAACGTCCGATTTTTTTCTCCGCTTGACCGTGCCGCTGCCCTCTCTCGCCGGTCCAGATATGTACCTATCGCACGCGACGGGGCATTATTGTCAAGATTTCGGGGTTTACGGTTTTTTTTTTTTTTTTTTTTTACACACCTTTATATTTTACCGCAACGATAAAAATAATCCGGATTTTCTGACGATAATTATTTTAAAACGCGTTATGAACACATCCGACTTATTCCGACCCAACTCCGTTCGCTCTCTTCGAATAATATTGCATAGGTATATACGCGATATATACGTGTACACAAGGGCGTCCATCTAAGAAAACTCAGGGGGGGGGGGCGAAATTAACGTCATAAACCAAAAACCATATATAAGATATTTTATTTTATAAATTTACATTATATTATTTTTACAATATTACAT
>JAIPRL010003173.1:0-49753 GCA_025469235.1 Pemphigus obesinymphae | reverse complement strand
TACTGTATAGGGTATATATATGCACATGTGTGCATATACGCACGCCTGTATATGCTTATGTCGCACTTTTATAATTTATACCGATTATAAAAACCAAAATTTTCTTTGTGATAGCCAGGAGGTACACTCGCAAGAGACCTCTTGGGGCGAAGATTTTTATGTGTGTCATTGCTTTCTATATGTTTTTGATTTTATTAAAATTTTTCTATACTAAGTTTAACTGCCGTTTTATTTTATGGTAGCCTGCGAACCTCCGAGAGTGTGTTCGTTCCTGGGATTGTGTTTCTGAGGATAACAAATCCCGTGTTAAAACTTATTCTTAAACATTTAAGTACGTTATATTCATTTGTGTTGTCGCATACGTCAAAGTTTACATTGACGTATACGACAATATATATATTATTTTTGTATTTTAATAGGTGGTTCTATAAATTATAATTTAGATTAGACACGTTGAGTTCAAATCTGATAGGAGTCTACATCACATCTAGTTTTTTTTTACAATGTAAATAAATATAGATTGATTTACATTAAAGAATATACGATATTATTATAGTTAATTTTTTAAGAATTAATATAATACGATATTATACATAATAATACGATAATAACAAATGATATTCGATATGCACTATGACATATAAAATGGTGGAAATATAAATTATAATTTTCTATCCTTCTATTAGAACAAAAATCGATCTTTTGCGATAATTTAATAAAATGTTGTTACCTACTTTTGGAATTGCCAAAACTCGCTTTTAAAATAAATATCATCATTACACAACAATAAAATAGTACTAACACAAGTTTATTTTAAAATTATTTTTAAAATATATTTAAAAATTATAATTAACTATGTATTAATTTTTCATAAAATTTCATAGAAATTATTATAGAAAACCCATTAAAATTGAAAAATTAAACTTTCTTTAAGTTTTAAGGATATTACAAAATTCTAAAAAAATTAATGTTTTTGTAGGTATTCAACATATTAATGACGCCCACTTAATATATTTAATATTTATATCTCATGTTTTCCATAATGATTTTTATACGATATAACTTAAACCTAAATTTAATAAAACTTAAACACTTAAAGGATTATATAAATGATTAATTTTCTTCAAATTCAGCAGAAAATAAAAATATGATTAGGTAACATAGATAGGTAATTGTATCGTTGTGATTATATCGAAGGCCTAAGTTTTCGTTCCAATATTTAAAGGTGAGGGTGCCATTGAAATGCACCAAAATTAAAAACATTTAAATTATGTATAATAATAACATAGTATATATTTTATTATAAATCCTCTTAATTATATTAAACAACATAATGTAGAACCACCTATATACGCATTTAAAAATAAATTACGTCACTCATTACATTACTAATTACATCATCCGTGTGTCCGTAGTGCGTCATTTGTTTCGGTCAACCACCATATACCGTGGTTAAATACGACTGAATAATCGTCATTTATTTGTTCTCATGATCCCCTGATTGAGAATTATTATTTATACCCGCCTATGGGAATAAGCCCTCCACCAAAATGGGTATAAATTAGTATAAATGGGTATAAAGACAACATAGAGGGTTTAGAAAAATAGATTATAACAAATTATACCTTTTTGAGCAGGAATTATACAACTATGCATGGGGTTACGGAAGATATATGTACCAGGAGACCATGAGCAGTATGTATCATAGTATACACTATGATATTATATTGTGAGGACACCACACACACACCCGATTTTAAAGGGGTTTTAGATTAGGTAAAAGTTGTAAAATCGTCGGTTAAACTAAAGTTTAATTAATCGTAGTTTAAATATTAATTGCCATTCTTACAATATCCGGGCAAGTATCGTTTAACACTAACCGTCGGTTGGTCAAATATTTTAACAGTAGGTTATTACAATCTCTCTTTAGGTGATTAGTCTCCGTAATGTTTCCGTAAAATGGTTACTTCACGGTAGGATTGATTTCCGGCAGAATTCTATACACGAATATACGTATCTGTTACATAGAGAGTAAGTATACAAAACAACTTCAAATAGTAAATCATTGGAAATAAAAACTACAAAACAAGAATCAAGATTATCTAAACATATATTAAAATTAAAATCCAATAAATATAATAAAAATAAAAAAACGATATTGAAGGTAAAAATTGAAACTGTGTTATATTAAATTAAAAATATAAAATACTGGTGTTTAATGTCTAAAATTATTTTTATAATGAACTATTTATTTTATAAAAATGTAGTCTTATTTATTGCTTTGAGCTTTTTTTGAAAAATTTGATTTTTAAAAAAAAAATATAGTCTTTTCGTAAATATTTCGCATTATATTCATCTTACAATTAAATTTAGTTGATCGATGAATGTATGGAATAAAAAAAGCAACTCTAAAATATGATTCTGGGGAATTTGTCTAAATATTTGCTCGGTGGGTTTGTTTTCCTGTGATACGTGGTATGGCTATAATTATATCTAGTTACTTGCCAATTCGCTTGCATTTTCAAAAATAGTATGAAACTCAAATTCAGAATTCAATCATAAATTATTAAATTTTGTTAATGTATTTGTTGCAAGATCCATAACCTTTCCTAGATCAACATTTTGTCGTTGAAGTTGTTTTAAAAGAGGTAATGCAAAACTAAATACATTAGTTACAATGAACAAACAAATAATAAAATCTCCCTTCATTAATCATTATTGATGTACGTAGATTTCTTGATTGCAACGATTTATCACTGTCCTTTAACTTCGAAAATATATTTAATGACTCCATTATGAATTCGATTAATTCAAAAAAATCATTGACAGCATAATACCGTTCAACCCATCTAGTCGCGCATAATTTTTTTAATGGTTTTTTGTAATACATTCTTTACTTTTGTTTATTTAATTTTTTAAAACATATTTTCGTTTTGGATATATAAAGAAATAGCAAATTTTTTAAAATAATTCCTAAACAATTTCGTATTTTTTGTATTGAACTTGAATAAGAAACCGCCAGATATAAAACATGAGCAGCACGATTCACATAAATTGCGAGTTGATGACTTTGTCGAATAATAACTTGAACGCCATTTAATTCACTAGACATAGATACAAATCCATCGTAACCCTGTCCTCTAAGATATTTCGTTTCTATACCAAATGAATGTAAACTTCTTAAAATAATATCTGCCAAACCTTTTCCAGTAGTGTCCATTGTAGACACGAATTGGAGAAATTCTTCCTTCAGTATCATATTATCAGAATCCAAATAACATGTACATAATGATAGGTACTTGTTCAATTCCACTAATATCAGCTGGCTGTATCATCTGCAAGTATTGTAAAACTTTTGTGGGATTTTATTTTTGTTACAACTTTATTTAAAATAATTGTACTGCAGGATTCAATGATCTCATTTTGAAATTTTAGACTGGTATATTTTATTGTTCCTTTAAATTTTAAAAACGATTTCAAATGTTCATCTCCGAATACTCTATATCTCAATATTTCTCTAAACCACCATGAAGATGGCCAATTATTGGAAAATAATATTAATAACAATATTATTTATATGTATATTATGTTTCTATTAGTTATATGCTATAACAGTATAGGTAACATATTAAATAATGGTCATGCAACATGAAAAATTTGTTTTCGGTTAGGAATGAAGGGAGATATTAACGGGATATTCTGATGTATTTCATATAATTTTACAATAATCATTAAAGAAATAAATAATATCCATCATGTGATGTATCTATATTGTATATATAATACGATAATAACAAATGATATTCGATATACTCTATGACATATAGAATGGTGGAAATATAAATTATAATTTTCTATCTTTCTATTAAAACCGAAACCGTTCTTTTGGGATAATTAAACAAAATGTTGGTACTTACTCTTGGAATTGCAAAAACTCGTTTTTTAAAATAAATATCATGATTACACAACAATAAAATAGTACTAATACAAGTCTATTATAAAATTATTTTTAAAATATATTTAAAAATACTAATTAGTTTGGTTTTCATTTTTTATAAAATTTCATAGAAATTATTACAGAAACCCCATTACAATCGCATTATATTCATTCTACGTTGAATAGCTGGAGAAAAAAATTTTAGAGGAAAAAATTTCCCTATAAAATGTTGTATTTTTTATGTGCAAACATCTGTTTTAAACCGTTTTACGACTCTTGATATATCAATCTATGAAAAATACAAAATAATTCGAGTGCATCAATGCCCCCGGTATAGCATGGGAAGGATAAAATCTTTTTTTCTTAAGAAGGCTATATACTGAGCGGCAAAATTATCGAAGAATATATCCTAATAAAAAAAGAAATCCGTCCGCCCCCCTCTTATAAATTTGTGTTGGTTTATTCCCCCCCAAAAATCTTTATAATTAGCATAAAATCACCCTCATTGCAAAAAAATGAAGCCTTTTTTCTATTATTTTTCTCCCTGATTGGAAATGCGTCAATAGAACATTATTAAAGTATTTTTAAATAGCTCAGATGTTGTACTCTATTGATATGTACATGAAATTTTTACCAAAAGGACATTTGTATTGTGTAATAACAACTATTCTCGAAGTAAAGGGTTAAACATAAGTCTGTAATGAAAAGGGGCCTTTGAGTAGATATCTCCTTTTTATTGGTTGTGCGATAAAATGAGAATTGATCTACAATAAAAATGTATTACTGATGTACGAGCAATCGTAATCACGGTACACGGCTTTTAATATGGCCGCCTATGAAGGAAATTTTATAACACGATAAATAACATGCCTTTAATTCGAAATGAATATTATTTTTTGTATTTTTTTTGATAGAAACGTTACCTATTCATATGACATAAGGGGAAAGAATTTTCTTATTTTGGCCATTTTGGCAAATTCTTGCATACACTTTAATTATGTACGTATACAACTTTCAAAATGTCCATTTTTTTTAAAAACACGTTCAAAACACATCAGCAAACATTTTCACGCATTTCAAACAGTAGATATTGTATAAATATTATTGTAATTAAAGGTTCGAAATTTGTTTTCTTTTTGTCTAAAAATGTAATACAAAAAATAATGGTTTTATACACAGTTAATTTTCCATATTGGGCTGAGTCCAGTTTTTTTTTTAACTACACGGAGGCTGGTATTTATGTCTACTCAGTATAGAAAATTTATTGAAGTGATAACTACTGCTTATTATACTACATTAGTGTGAATGAAACAATAATGTAGGTATCTTGGCAGTTATGAGTTATTTTCTGATTTCTGATTTATTTATGGGTTTTAAAATGACGTGTTGTATGTTTATTTTTATATTTATACACTTTTTCAGACGGAAAAGTCTCCAGTAATTTATTTAAACGTAAAAAATAATCATCCGTTTTTACCTTTTTACAATATATAGGTATATCGACTTTTTTTTTCCTAATTATTATTTTGGTGTTATTTATTATAACAATCAATAAATTTAATATTTGAAAATCATATATTTATTATTGAGACTACAAAAAAGTAAAAGTATTCACTACACAGATGCAGTACGGATTTCATATCATTATTATACTATAATAGGCTGTATAATAAGTACCTAAAAGTTTGGGCATTTGATATCATGCAAATTCGTAAATTCTGAATAAATTTAACACTGTATTGGTTTTATTTTTTTTATTATTATTATTATTATTATTATTATTTTTTTTTTTTCTGAGAAAACCATCATATTAAGGGGCCATATACGTCATTATGTCCTGAAAATTAGTTCAGATAGTGTAGTGGATTGCAAGAAAACTATTGTCTAAAAGAGATAAATATTGAAAAATAAGAATTATGTAAAAAAAAAAAAAAATAATATAAATATGGCGGCTTTATGCAGAGGTGTAAAATACTTATTTTTTTACGGGCACGAACGGTGGACGTAATTTAAGTGGCATAATTGGTCGGAAATAAAAATTTGAATTTTTTATTATTTTTCAGGACTGCTTTTATTGACTTATGAGAGAGATTTTAGAAAAAAAAAAATGAAAATAGGCACTCTTTAAAAAAATGGTTAGATGAAATAGTAAAAATCGTTAAATGGTAAAATGGTTAAAGTTATCAAAAAAACCCTTCATAGATCAATTAAAAATATATGTACAAAAAATGAAGGGAATTGAACGATCGGTTTGTTAGTTATCATGCCCACTTCCTTGAAGAACAATATGTCCAGAAATACGCATTTAACCTATTAAGATTATTATGTCATTAAAACACGTTTTAGCTTCTTAAATATAACTTCTTTCCTAGTTATTGTAGATTTAAAATTTAAAAAGAATATGATAGATGAGAATATTTATTATGGTCAAACATTTTAGCTAAAATTATTGTTTCAAATCTTTTATTAAATTTGAAAATTTAGGAATTTGATGTGCATGCATTGCAAGTGCGATCGAACAGCGACACTAGATTCGTTCAAATAGGTAAATGCATGTCAATATTTTAATTACTGGATTCGCTGTGGGCTTAAATTATTTTTAAAAGATTTACCTTTAAAAATATGTAAGAAAAATATTGACATTTTTTTAACACCGAGAAACATATATGATCCGTTATTAATGTATTAGAACCAACGATGCTCCATCAAATTTTAATATGCATTCTCACCCTTTTAACCAATTGTGCTTAGTACCTACTACTGCTAAAACATATAAAAATTCATTAAATTTTTCAAAGGTTTATTCATCTGTATTCATGTGATCTTCCTTATTTAATTATTCTATCAATTTGTTTATTTCTGTAATAATTTTAGACATTGAACGGGACGAGGAATTTATTGGTTTTATAATGATGTTTATGTTTATTTTTATTATAATATGAACAGTATTATAAGATATTTCATAATAATAATAAATAATAGCCAAAGTGAAGAAATAAGTGAAGAAAATTGAATTTTTACGATAATCTACCCGGTAATAATCTACGTACCATTATAATCTACCAGGTACCGGTATAGTATTATTATATTATATTTCGGTTATAAAAGGTAGTTTTAGGTTTCTGAACAGAAGTTTAGTAACCTTATACCCTTATTGTGTTTATTCGTCGGCCTGTTCATGGTTTCTAGTACCAATATAGTTACGAGTTTGTTGGTTACCAGGAAGGTTAGATAGATGATGTATATGTTATTTATTATGTATATATTATGTACATATTATTATATTTAAAATTCAAAAATTCAAAAGTTAAATAATTCAAGAAATCTAATACTCTTATAAAAATTAATATATACGATATACCTAGATAGTAAAGTAACACGAAATACACGTACAATTAATATATGAGTACCAATATTATAAAAAATTATACATAAAAAAGGAAATTTGCTAATACTAATAGATATTAATAGTTTTATATTATACACCCGTCTGCCTTTACAATTCGTTACTACCTACCACCAATAATCTAATACCAATATTTGCATTTTTTATTCGTTTTGTTAGTTTTAGGTGTCTATATATAAGTATATTGGAAAGAGATTACTAATGGAAAATTATAGTTAAAAACATTTTTAAAATACGTTTAGAAATCGGGAATTTAGCACCCCCGACTTTCCAAACATGTACTTATAAGATTTTTTTAAGTGGCCTGATTATAGAGTAATAATACTATTGAAACCCATAGATAACATCTAATTTTCTTAATCTTAATTTATCTAATTACCTAATCTAAATTTTTGTATGTTCATAAGTTCATATGAAGTTCCTATGTATACCTAAAGATAATTTTATTAATTATAATTTTATATAAATGTAATTAATTAGGTATATATATATATATATATTTTTTTTTTTTTTTACATCAATCAATGACATTATTTCACTTTTATGTAATTAATGTTGTTTTTTTTCCAAGTCTTTTTATTCTCTGCAATTGAAATATACCTTAGCTGCATGCGTCACAAAATGAAATAACTTAAATTAAGAGTAATATAATAAATAATAAATATTAATATGTTTAAATGCGCGTGATTTAAGTAATTCAAATTTGCATACGTTTTAAAAATTGTATTTATTTTTATAATTAAAAATATACCACACAATTGAATAAAATTTACCGTATATTTATTTGTTCAAAATTCTAAATTTGCGTGCGTTATAATAATATATTGAGTAAATAAATATTTGTCTGTAATTTAATGTTTTTTTTTAATTCGAATATTAATCGAATAATCGAGAACACTTTGGAAACAAACTTTATTACATTACATTAAACACTTTTATTAACATCTTACAGTAATCTTAATACTAGTATTATTCGTTATTGTTTAGAAAAATCACTAGTTATTATTTTTATAATGTTGCAAAAATGTTGCTCTTGTATACACATTTTCGGGTTTTAAATGAAAAGAAAAATTATATCGTAACGGTACAATGTATACATTACAATGTAATAGGTACAGTGGTATGATATAGTATTTTTATAAATGCAGAGGAAATAAAAATAACTAATGCATAGTTATTATGGTAATCATTTTTTTTTCCTATTTAATGGTCAAGGGATATTAAAAAATACATATAATATATATTATTTATAACATATATTAAATATTATCATACCGTATCTCCACTAAAAATCATTTTATAGAAAGAAAAGGTTTATATAAAAACTATTTTAAATATTCCAGCTATAGTAGCAGTATATAGTATTAAATACTCAACTAACTTTTTTATTCAAATTACATAAATAAACACGCGAAAATGTCGAGCGCTCACACAATTTCCTTACTCTTTTGAATAATATTTGTTGCTGTTTTTGGTTTATTCTCAGTCCATGTCACATAAATACTCATCTTGAAACTATTTAAAAAGTGAATCAATAAAAATATTTCAGTATTTAATGTGTCGTATATTGAAAGGATTAATTTTTTTGTATGTATACTTTTATTTTGAGTAGAAGTCGAGTAGAAGTTTTTGGATACAAAAAATACAATCATAGTTGTAATTGTAACCGTTTTTTTAATGGCTATTTAAAGGTCAAAAGACATTTATAAAATAATAATATTAAATATCATTTTAGTGAACTTCGCTAAGAATCATTTTAAGAAATCAACGAGTTATCTTTCCATTCAAATCTACAATAATAATAACAGTACACTATTCTGTCTAAAGACCAAACGAACGAATGACAAACTTCCATCATCTGTATCTCTGGACACCATTTTCAAACATGGACTATATTATTACGTTCTTTCTTTTTAAAAAAAATACTGCGCAGCTAAAAATATTAAATGGTAAACTTATATTTTTTAAATTAAGTTTAAAATTAAAACTATTATAATAACATTAGTTAAGTTAGTAAACTTTCTTTATATTTATAAAAGTATGAATACAATTTTATAAAAACTTATTAACTTAGATGCAAAAAATGGGTATAGTAAATGTATAAATCTATATAAAACAGACTAGTGCTCTGCACGGTCCATAATTTCACGGACCGAACCGAACCAGTTAAACATTGTCTAAACCGAAACTAGGCCGGTTGTGTTGTATATAATTATGTTGAACTGAACCAGACCAACTAGTGTTTAAAAAAATGTTGAGCAGACTGAACCGGGCAAATCTTTTTATTAGATTGATTGAATTGATATTATTTATAGAAAGACCAGATCAGATTTTGGACCAATATTCTATAAGACCAGACAATACCAAACCGGGCCAATATTTTAAATACCAAACCAATTTTTTTATTTTTACAAAATACGACTGAAATTACCATTGGCCAGATCGTGCCATTTATAATTTAACATTGTATTTAGGGGTGTGCGAGATCTAAAATTTCGAAACGAGGCTAAATTTCAGGATCTCGATCGAAAATCGATCGAAATTTGATGGATATTGCGTTTTGGTCGCGCTAGATCGTCACCCGCCAGTCACAGAAATTCAGATTTACAGAATTAAGTTTTTTGTGTACGATAAACTGCTTATATTATACTCCTTAGAAAATGACTAACTCAAACTCTCCTTAACGACCTTAATTGGACCTAAAGGCTATTTAACACGCTCAGTTTCACTGTACTAGCGTGCTAACGGGCTAAACATTAATTAGTAGATGGGTATATCGTATGTGGTATGGCGTAAATTCAATACCTTATTACCTGAAGTCTGCATATTTATTATTTACTAGCACATTTTTTTAGTGTGTATTTAATATATATATATACAACCATATAACATATTAATTGATAATATATTAAATTTTGATTGTGTTACTAAGAGAGGGGAATAGTCTTTTAATACTATTAAAATAAGTGTGATGTATAGCAGTGTTTTGATATGAGAGATATATATATATATTATATAGTAATAGTAACTAGTTGTAGTTATCAAAAAATATTAATTAAATAGCTATAAATTGTATAATATCTATACATCTAAGGAAATTCAAAATTATTACTTCCGATATTTTTGCCTAAGACCCAAACTGGAATGAAAAAGTAGTTGAAAATATGAAACTCGAAACTCTAACCACGAGGTATTATTTTACAATGGCGTGCAAATACAAAACCTATAGTTTTTAATAGGCAGGTACTTCGCCATATTTCCCTAGACCCAAATATCAGAATATTCAACATATATCTTATGACTATATCTGTATAATCTATATGGCCGTGGTTCAACCCAATAAATATTAAATATATTACCATCAAAAAATACATTTATATTTAGGATATACTATCTGTTTTCTATGGTACCTAGTACTTACAATTTTATGTATTATATATTATCATTAGTTATATATATATATATATATATATATATGTGTGTGTGTATGTGTGTGATATGACACCAAAAAAATAAGTAAGCATTGTGGAATAATATTATAACATAATACCTAGTTAAAATTTTAAATGTTATATATTATTTTTCCACAGAATATTTATAATATGTATAATACTTATTTTTTTGTCGTTTCTAAATGTTTTTTTAACGATATCGTACGTGTAAACGTAATATTATGACAAGAAATTTGTTTTTTCAAAATCTTATTTTATCATTTAAACTACATGCTACTCTGCACAGGAGATTATGTACCTACTTATGTACCTACCTTTTATGAGTCGTTAAAAAATAAACTGTTTTGTTAAATCATATTAGATTTTTAAAAATTTATTTTTCAAAAGCTCATTTAGTTTTAATTGAAAATGTATAGTTTAGAATTTAGACGATGTTTAATTAAGACTCTTTCTGTATAGGCAATTTTTAAGAAAATATAGGAAAAATAAAAATCTAATAATTTAGAACAATTTAAGTAGGTACATTTTAAAACTAATCTAAAAATGGCTTCATATCCGTACTCATTTTTATTGTTGTGTAATCACAATATTTTCTAATAAACATTATATTATATATTTAATATATTTAATTTTGAACCATTAATAAATTTTATTAGAAAAATTAAAAAATTAATAAGACGCCTTATGCCAGATTTTAAAAATTCTATATACCCAGTCAATTTTCTGAATATTGTAAGAAAAATGAAAAGTAAAAAATATAATTAAATAATGATTAAAACTTGTCCAATTTTAAACTTTATTTATTATTATATATTACAGCGTAATCATGATAATTATAGTTATAAAAAAAAATATTAAAAATTCCTTTCGGCCTATATGAATTCATGCAATATTATAACTTCCAAGTTTCTCTATTTCTATAAAGTATATAACCATAACTTAAATACCTATAATAATATTCGTAAATAATTATTGTAGACGCTTTTAGATTTAAAATTGCTGTGCACTTGTGTATTTGTGTAAATAAGTTATTATTAGTATTTTATTAGTATTATTATTATTATTATTATTATTAGTATAAGTAATAAGTATTTATAAATATGCTTAATTAATTTATATAAACGACGGTTTAATAACAAATGAATAAAATTAAGTAAAGCAAGTCAAGTTATTATCTACTTTCATCGGGAGTCAAAAGAAAATAATGGGAGAAATGAGAAAGATAAACACTATGCCGATAATGGTTCAGGTAAAAAGTAACTATAGTAAGGGTGTGATATCGAAATTTAAAAAATAGTAGAGGTGCTCCGTCTCCATGACCCCTCCCCCCACACACACATATTCGACCTTATTGTCCATATTATTACCTAATTATTTTCATAGAGCAATACTTATTTTTTATCTAAATATCTAAGTGCCTACATACAAATGTAGGTTTTTGTTTTTTTTTTTTAAACTAAAAATGCCTAGTAAATACGTACCTATTACATTATAATATTATATCTTGGAGGAATATAATCTACATACCTGCGTAGTATAAACTTATGATACATAACTATGATATAGGTGTGTATTTATTATTTTTTTCGAATGTCAGTAAAGGTCTCGTTCCTTTTCACAGTACTTTTTCATTACAATTTCAATTAATACCCCCCCCCCCAAAAAAAAAAAAAATCATCCTTGTATACATACAATCACAGTCCACAGATAATGTTCTCATTTTTAATGAATTTGCATATATGAAATGATAAATACTTCAAATCACGAAAGTCCATTACCTAGAATAATTTAGTTGAATAATTGGCAATGAACTTTCATTTGACCCTGGGGGTTTTGAGAACCCTTGGTTTTAAGCATAGTATGTGAAAATACAAGCATTTAGCAAAGTAAACAATATATTATTTTTTGTAGCGACTGCCGTCGCTGAGGATATACGAGGTTTTTCTAAATGACGGTTGCAGTCGTATTACGGACACGAGATTCAATAACATTCTGTAAACCCCAGTTTCTCTTTAAATATTATATTTCTAATAAAATAATATTCATTTGTTAAATGTATATGGTTCAATAAACGGTTAACTATTAATACAGTCTTTCGTACCTTGTGTTTGGAAACCCTATCTGAGAAAAAACGAACTCAAGAAATAACTATATCTACTCAACGGATCAACCCGATCGAGTATGTATAACACTAACTTGATTCAAAAAAGTTTCATTAAAAAAAAATCGGCTTAGGTCTGATATTCAGTATAAAAGTTCCATCCATCTATGCTCAATTTTGTGTTAAATTCGAAAATGTACTTATAATATTGTCAGTTTGAAGATCGGATTCCGTACACGCGTGTAGATCACTGTATGATTCAAATTTCAACTGTGCTACTACCAGTAGCGGCTCGACGGATGAAGCAAGTGAAGCTCAGCCTCACCTAGTAAATGCTTAAAATATTGTAATAAATATAACTCATTTTAATAATTCAATCACATTTGGAAATTAAAAAAAATATATCGCATTTGTGCATTTGGCGGGGGCATGACAGCATTAAGTTGCACCGTCCACCGGAAATCGAGGAAGGCGCCCGACGGACAAAAAAGACAAAAAATATTCAGCTATGACTCTCGCGATATAACACGAACTTCTAAAGACAACATACGAGAAAAATTCTTATCAATTATCATATCGTAATTTCTTAACAGTTATCATATGAACATAATTAATAATATTATATAAAATAATTGTCAATTGTCAATTGTCAATTGTGTTATTTATATTAATGTTATAAGCTATTTGCCTATTGTTTTCGAATAATAAATTACGATATGATAATTGATAAGAAATTTGCTCATGTGCTGTATCTAGACGCTCGTGTTTCACTCCAATGTTACTATATATTGTATTTATTGTATAGGTGCCTCTTAGAAATATTTTTTTATCTGATATAATATTAGGTATATCTACATTTATCCAACATTCACAACACCCACCACTCACAAGCCATAACAGACTACTACTGGTTTACACGTGTGGAAGGTATATCCTATAAACCCATAATCCTAAAAATAAATTAAAATGTCCGTTCTAGTTTGAGTATTTTTTTAATGTCACATGCACGACACATTTGTCTGCCATGTATAAAATTAATAATTAATTCCTATTTTATACATACCTACTAGTTCTACTTGGTTTATAATTAAAGAGGGTACCGTATTAGTTTTCTATATAAAAAACAACAATATATTAGTCTAAAATATTACATTTTAATTTTTAAATAATCATGGGAAATATTAATATACTGTAGTATTTTCATTAATTGGATTTACAATATATTTTTCAGTTAAAAACTTCATGTAAAGACAAAAAATAATATTACATTTATTATAGTATGCAATAAAATATATATATATACACATATACATAGAAGCTATCTGCTTGAAAATATAAATAAATAAAAGTTTATAATACTAATCTAAACTATTCGTTTTTAAATAATCGTTTAGAAATGCTAATGAATCCACAGTATCGCCTTTCAAGTTTCAAGATCTTCGTTTCTCTATTATACGACCTGCAGCTGTCCTGAAACTTCTTTCACTGGATCCACTAGATGCTGTCATGGCCAATATTTTTCGAGCCAATTCAGCCATTAGTGGAAAACCGGAAGCATTTGTTTTCTACCAGAGAAGTATGTCGTCACACTTCTCAATCACCTCATTTTTAAAAGTATTTTTTAAGTATTCTGAATATTTTTTAGAACTATTTTTAACAGAATGTAAATACTTATGTTATAAAGAAATTATTTTCGAGTAGGTGCGTTTCTAAAGAATTTAATTATAGCCAATATCTACATAAATATATGTGATATATATCTATATATAATCATTTTTTGAACAGAAAATTGCTTTCGCTGTGATATAATTGTGAGACTGGTTGGTCCGATTTAAATTTTGTAAAAGGGTTAAGATTGTTTGACACCTTTTTTAGGTTTTAATTCAGGAATTTTTCAAAATAGGAATTTCCACTTTAGATATACACAAGTATAAAATGTTTAAAACATGGACATTTTGTTTAATCATATTAAAATCGAAAATTCATATTTCGAAAAACGCCTCAATTAAAACCTAGAAAAGACGTCAAACAATCTTACGTTTTGGACAGAATTAAAATTAGACCAGCCAAAGTCTTACAGTTTTGTCACAGCAAAAGGTTTAAGAACGATTTTTTTTTTTTTACCGACTTGAACCACACATCTATCTATTACTTTTTGGTCGACAATTTCACTATTGTAACGTACCGTGACAACATGAACGTCCAATATTTAAAGATTAAACCCAAAACTATGGGTAAGTATATGTGACGAAGCACACAAAAATAACATATACGACAAATACAAATATCACGCTGTCAATAATATAGAGCCCCTCGTTGTAAGCGAGTAAGTACGTGTAAGTATGTAGTAATATGGCACTCTAAAAAAAAAACAAGGTATTAATATTATATTACATAATATAAAACATAAATCTACCTCAACAATAAGAAATACGTCGGTCGGACGAATAGAGTTGACAGGTCCATAATAAATGACTCGTACTTACAATATATATATTATATATTGCAACCCATCTAGAACTGGCTAACGCAGATGCACGGGCTCCGACCCCCTAGGACAATATTATAATAATTATGCGCGATCGAGAAAAACAACCTGTCAAACGAAATGCATCAAAACCGCATATATAACGGTCATGTACCGAATTCTGACATGAGGAGCGACGGGCAATGATAAATTAATGTAGACATCTTGGAAATCCGCCATACAAAAATACAGGGATAATTCACCAGCGGAGGAAAGGAGGACCGTTTAATATTTGGAAAGTGTCACCCCGAAAAGAGTGGGATGAGCATATAAAAGAGGGCCCCGACCGCGGGCAAGACAGACGACCTACGGCACTAGCAAGTACACAGTTTTTCGAAATTATACCTCTTCGGGACTTGATGATATTTTCATATTTTTTTCGACATGGTCGATTTTTCGTATTTGTGAATATTTTGTATTTTCGGACTTGGAATAATTTATTAAGTCTTGTGTATTAGGTATTAACTTTATCGTGGACATGTTTCGTGTGTGGGAACTTCTGTGAACGATAAAATTTATTAATCAATGGACGGAAACTTGCTTTTAAATTATTTATTTTAAATGAAATTTATCTCCGTCTTTAAAATTACAACTCTGGAAAGTGTGCTCCGAAATTCAAGGGCACGCACGTTTCACTATATTAAATATCGATAATTTGTTGAAACTATTTAAAATCAAAATTTATAATTTATTATAAGAAATTGTATTCAGAAGTATTTAAATAAATTAATTGCATTTCAAGTACAATTTACAAATACCTATACAATATTATCTCAAATACTTTATTTAAAATTTATTTCAAATATTATAAAAGTACTCAAATACTTCATAAGACTTATAGTTTCACTGTCGGGCCGTCGAGCAATATAATAAAATTGTAAAAAAAGTATTAAAAATGCAATGGTAAATTTGACATTTTAATTGTTAAAATTATTTAAGTAGGGACTAGGTAGGTAGGTACCTAGGTTTCGATATAGTAATTTTGAGTTAAAACATGGAATACGTGGTATTAGTGAATTGCCGTTAATATAACGATTAAAATTAATAAATTCTTACTATTAATTGTTGACGTAATGACAAAAAGTTTGAAGTGGGTATCCAACTTCTGTAATGCTTTTAAATAATGTGTTGTAAGATGTACACTCAAACACTACAGAGAAACAAGTGAACAACACGATAAAAATAAAATCTTGTTTATTGATTCGGATTTTGGTTTAACAAATGATAATACTGGGAAAAATTATGAGAAACCTTTGATGTAGAATCTATCTTATATATATTATTATATACTACTTACTACAGACAGTGACGTATTTACGTGGGGGGGTCCAGGGGTACTGGACCCCCCCCCCAAACCGAAAAATATTGAATTTAAAAACTTATAAGTCTATAATTATTTTTTGTAGATAGAATTTTTAAACAAGAATAATTAGAAATAGAGTGTGATGACTAAAAAGTTATAATTACAATGCCCTAAAAAAGAATATATTGACTAAATTTTGGATTCAGAATAGTGCAAAAATATTTTTTCGTTTTATGATTATGTTTATTTGTTTTATATTTTTCTGTAAGCAATTTATCAAAGAAGTTTGACTTCATAACAGCCCCTAAAATTGCGTATAGTTCGAAAAGTTTAATGTTTTGTACGAAATTACAACTTTTTGGTGTTAATCAAAATCTAAATTTCTACATATTATGATTTCTAATGTTAATGATAACAGAAATAAAAAAAGTCATTCGAAGGAAAAATGTATTAATGTGTAGTATGAAAATCAAAATATTTTAGGGACTACTATCCAATTTTTTTCACACTTACCTACTCATTTTTTGGCACAATATTTCATTAGAAGGTACCTACTTATAGAAAAAGCTATCGAAAAATGACGAAAAATATAGGTTAAAATAATGGTTATTTCTTCATAAATCCAAAAATATTGGTTTAAAACACTTGAAAATTTCATAGATTATGTATTTTACTCAAGCTAAGTATAAAAAAAAGATTTTAATAATGATTAAAATATATATATATATATATATATATTATTTTTTTTTTATTAAAAATGTTTTAAACAAATATTTGAGTTTCCAATTAATTTATTTAGCATTTAAAATAATTTTACAAAGTTCCATGGAGATTTTTGCTAATCAAAATTTGATAAACAATATTATTATAACTAGGCCGTGGTTCTTAGGTACTTTTATCACTTATTACCATACTAAGGAATAATAAACTATATTTTAAATCAGAACTTAAAAGTATGCCAAATTAATGTTTTAATATTATATTTTAGAAACCTCATGACCTATCCTGTAGTATGTTTTTATGTAATATTTCTGTCAAAAACTGTTAACTTTTTCGTCAGGTAAACTTATACCTAAATATTAAACAAAAATATTCTTAGTTTTAAAATACATATCTTAAAATAATCTAAAAGTAAAACCATTATTTAGGTATTGTACGGATTTTTTTATATTACTGTTAAAAATTAGAAAAAAATTCATGATTAGAATATATGCTGTAATGTTAGAAAAGTTATTTTGTGACTCATTTTTATTCATGCCTAATGATCACATTTTTTCATGTAATGCAAAATATTTTACAAAAATAATCTAAAAATATTAAAGTTAAGTTTATTTAATGCTAAAAATTTCGAAAAGTTCAAAATTCAAATTAAATATTTTGAATAAGTATTATCTATTTATAATAATAGTGCAGAGATTACAGACCCCCTCCCCTTTACCGACAGTCCTTTGTCTCTAAAGATAGTACAATATATAATAATTGCATAAATCATTGGTTTTCAATATTTTTTGGATCGCCCCCCCCCCTCAGAAAAAAGTTGAAAATACACCACTGACTACAAGCAACTGCATTGCGTTAAATATATATATTATTTTGTAATAACAATATTATGTGTGAGTATAATAATTATTACCTATTGTCTATTATATTATTATTTTAATAAAATTTTGTTTGACATTTCCAGATATTTTTCGTTTAAAATAAAGCCCGCCCCGGCCCGAAAATGTTTCCATTTTGAAAAGCCCGGTCGACCCGAGACCGATAAATATTTTTCAGGACCGGCCCATGCAGGTATTTAATACCTACCACCTAGGTACTTACTACTTGGAGGGAAGGACGGCCCGCAAGGGTGAAGTACCCTCCCTGTAGCGCCGTGATTATAACACAAAAAAAAAAAAAAAACGTACTTACTACTTAGTTAATAGTTATTATTACATACACTTGGGTTTAGAAATGAATAATTTCTTATATTTTTATATTGGGTGTCTGAAAATCGTTTTTTTTTTTTTTTTAACTATAGTTATCTACAATAATAATAGTAAAAATATATAGCCAAACAATACCTATTAATACTATTGGATTTATATTTTTATCTTAGGTAGGTACCTATATATTATTCATTCGTCGAGTTGTAGATCCTGCTACTGTACCAACACCAAAAATTTATACCCGAGTATTAATTTATCATTTTATGTTAATAAAATGATAAATTATTAAATATATGTATGATAGTAGAACAAAAAACATTAAACTATAAGACACGTAGGTATTATGATAATAATTATACACATATGACGTAACAACAGTATAAATATAACTATATTATTGTGTTATAACTAAAAACTCATTTAATTAAATTAATATTATTACAATAGGTAATACAGATAAATTAAAAAATATGACGTTATTGTGCCTTACATTTTAGAACCGTCTATTTATTTTTTCTATAATTCATTTCGTATGAGGACTAAAACTTCTTAAAATAATATATTCGATTTTTTTATTTTTAATCTGATGTATACCCCCGCGCGATTCATCTTGACCACTGGCTGACATCATGCTTTAGGGGTCGAAAAACGTATGCATCCACCGAGGGTTCCACCTTCCATTTCCACCAGTCAAGAAAAATATACCACAACTGAATACGAGCGATGGGGCTTGAATATACCTATACTCAGTAGTAGATTTGGGGATGGACGCAGGGGGGGAGGAGCTACTCTTCATTTTTCATATTTAATAGCGTACCCCTTAATGTATTTATCAAGGAACGCAGTGTTTGTTTTAATTTTTATTTAACATTTTTAAAAATTATAATTTTTTTTTTTTTTTGAGAAATCGTGAAATTATGAAAATGAATGTTTTTTGTCCTTATCACATAGTAAGTTTTAGATAAAAAGCATGATATAAAATGTTGAATAGTTGATCTTATTAAATCATATTGGTATCATATAAATAATCTTCATTATCTGTGAATGGCTACAGGCTTAAAAGGATGGCGAAATCAATGCGACACCGATAAACCTCATTTCGGTCTACATCTTCCTCGATTATTCATTTAAAAGGAAAAGTGTTAAATTATTTTGAAAGAGGAATGCTTAAACCATGCTATCTTGAAAATATGTAACCTAACAATGATGTAAAAAATTTTTTGGATTTTTCTATTCTATTCATGTTATATAATAATTTAAAATGTTGTTAAAAATGTCCCCTGGTTAAAAAAAAACTTTGGATAGGGGGTGTGGGGGTGAAGTCCTCCACGGCTTACTTTTTCTCTAATACCTATGTCCCGGAACGCTGATTTTTTAACTAAGCTCAGAGTCAGTTTTTATTTTTTTTCCAATTCAACCACTGCCTATACTATACATAAGCATATTGTCAAACTCCTGAAAATTTAAAAACGTAACGGTCGAAAATGGTCAAGATGAACCGTACGGGTTATAAATCCGGTTAAAAATTTAAAAAAATCGAATATATTATTTTACAATAAAATATAAAACTTGCTTTAAATATATAAATAATGTGTGTCGTGTTACAAAAATAAAATATTCTCTTGGAATTATCTTAAATTAAACATAATATGCACTATGCATTCTTATTACTATAATAAATTAGGTGAATTTTAAAACAAAATTGAAATCCGTCAAAATCCTTTTGTATTAAAAGATTTTTAACGTCTTCCGAAAAACTAGTAGTTTTTGAATTTTTTTTTTCTTATAATATATAATTTTTTTTTTTTTTTTGTTCGTATAAATACTGGCTTTCTCGCAAACACGATACAATTATTTGTAATGCCTACTGTTATAATAGAGTAATTAATATGAAATATGTAGTATGACGGTAATGCATTTATTTTAGTTTTTTTCTTTCCAAATGAAGTAATCGTAATACGTTAATAATAATAATTTATATTAATATTATAATTTGTGTAATAATAATTTATATTTGTATACATTATTGAGTAGGTACCTAGTCAATAATTTGACGTTATGTGCTACTATATTATAGGTTAGGTACCTATTATAAAGTACAAACTTTTATAGTAATCGATAATATTATAACCCCCTCAATAAAATTGTCATTTGTCAACCATAGAGTGATATAGAGGCGGCGTTCCCTAAATCGACTGTGTAGTCATTTGAAGTTCAACACGGGGATAGGCACACCGTGTCACACCGTAACACATCGTGCCAAGAGGCGTTACGCATTGCTTCTCATTGCTAGATCACATTGTATACATTTTCAAACTATTTATTCTTTTGATTTTTGTTTTCGTTAATTTTTGTTTATTAAAAAATCCGAATTGTTTTTTAGTGTCGTGTAAAACCAGAAATAATATTTCAAAATATTTAAATATTTATTTTTATATGTATATTAAGGTTACCTATTACAATTGCGTTTTATTTCTAAATTTTTTTGAAATTACTATTTTTTATTATTATTCAGCACTATATGATATATAGGTACTACCTATTTAAATTATTTTTAACGAGAAGTAGGTACCTAAGTCGACACCAATTAGTCAGGAAAGAGACAGAGAACGAGCGAAGGAGAAGACGAACCTATAGGTACTAAGGTTAAAAATTATAAACTGCAAAACATAGTGAAATCACTTTTCTTCGTATTGAATAGTTTTTTTTACTATAAATATAGGTACATTTTTTCATTATTCAACACCAAATTTAGGTTGATACCCACTCTTGTGTAGGTACTTTAGTTATCTACATACATTTATCACATTAATATTATAAAATTACTTATTATTTTATTGATATAGAACCATAGACCGTATACATACACATATAGTATAAAAATTAGTAGGTCTATTCACAGAAAATGAAATTATTTAAAAACGTAAGCCGCTATTATATATTATTATTGTATATTGTATCAGAAATATGTATACAATATTTTTAATCCTTAAAATTGGTAATACTCCCCAAGAGACAGTATAAAGACTCCAAGTTTGTATGCTAACGCCGCCTCTATCTTACTCTATGTTGTCAACTTACTGTTATCGACCGTGAGTTTATTTTTGTGTCTCAGAACAATCTGACACCAAAGTCCCAATTCCAACGGCATAACATTTATTATAGTATCTACTTATGTAAATACGATCTACATCGTGTATAAATCAGGGAATCAAAAATGTTAACATTTTTCGGGTTTCGAGTTACGGGTTTAAATCGGATTTCATTTTTCTGGGTTCCTGGTACGTGGTTCAAAAAACGTTTTCAATTTTTTCCGGGTTCAGGTACAGAGTTGAAAAACGGTTAATATTTTTTTTCGTGTTGCGATTTTCTGGTTTAAAACGAGTTAAATTTTTTACGGGTTTCGGATTTAAAACTGGTTCATTTATGGGGTTAATTTCTGAGCGTAGCGAGGTAGCTAGTGGTTTTACAATGGTTAATTTTTTTTTTCTCTCTGTTAACAAATTTACTACCAGAAGGAGTGCTCCGATCTTTACAAGCTTACATGGTTTCCTGTAGCAAATTTTATCTAGTTGGTACTTTAAAGAGGTCATTATTTGATTTTCTCAATAGTTTTTTAATGCATAAGGAAAAACTACATAAAAATGAGATAAAAACAGCAAATATACGATCTCGTCAAATCGAAATCATTTCTTCATAATTTCGAAAATAATGACTTGAAAATCTTGAAATTTACATCGAATATTTAATTTAGTAATATATTTACGTTGATTAAGTTTTTCTGAAATTTTGGGCTATTTATAGACATTTATATTTCGAAGTTTCTAAGTCCTAAAAAGTGTAATTTTGGGTTTTAAGGCCTGAACATTTTATACAGCATTAAATATACGTTATTCTAACTAAATTCAAAAAATCTCGAAAATCCGTCATGATTTTTTTTTTTATTATCATTTAAATTTTTCCGACAAAATTATCAATAGTTCCATAGTAACTATACACCAATGAAATTGACGCTTTTTTATATATTTTTTTTGAAAAAAGACGGGAATCAAATTTGTTTTTGTAGTTTTATGCTATGTGATAATATAATTAATATTAAGAGTTATATATACTACACCGAAGTTACGCTCAAAATCATTTTATTGAGTGCAATGATTTATCATTGCTTTCAAATGCAATACATCCACAAGAGTATTCTGCCCAGTAGTGAAGTGCATCTTTTTTAAGTTTCAGGTTAAGAATTTTTTTGATTTTTAGGGATTCTAATAAATATTGTTCATCAAAAATTTATATCAGAATATATCTCTGTTTCATAAGTTGTCAAATTGACGCACTAATCCTTTAAATTTAAACTTTAAAATTTTTCTAAATATGATGAAAATTTTGTATCAATTAATAATTTATTTGATGTTATAACTTAAAGCACAACTTCAACCGTTTCTGAAAATAGTGGTAACCGGCTGAAAAATGTTGAGATCCGGTACCGGTATCAAGCGGTTTTTTAAATACATCCATAAACAGTTCTTTGAATATTTAAAAAATAAGTGGTTACCGTTTCTCGGTTAAAAACCGCTTCCTAATTTTTAGGATAACCGCTTCTTGGTTTGAAACCACTTCCTATTTCTCATAACCGGTTGCCGGTTTTAAACCCCTTCTAAATTTTTAAAACAGTTTATTACAATTTAAATAGGCTTTTGACAAACCTTTATAATATTTATTACAATTCGCGTCGTCCAACTTTTTGGTCTCTGCTTTCCGATTCCGGAATATTTGTTAGATAATTAAAATTATTTATAAAATAAATCCTATGATAAAGTTATCTTAAATAAATACTGGGAAGCGTTTTTCGGTTCTCAAAAAAGGGAGTTTTAACCGGTTTTAAGCCCTGATTATAGGTATAAACATAAAATTTTCAATCTTTTATAATACCCAATATTTTAAATTATATTCTAAAATATATTATATATCAAAAAACATTTAATTACGCTAAAACATTTATAGTGAAACCATTAGATTATTTCAAAGATATGTCATATGAATTATTATTTTAATATTTTATTTATTTATTTATTTATATTTTATTTTCAGTATTTTATCATTTTCACTGATTTATCAATTTACGTTATCCAAGTTCAAACCCGTTTTGACTCCCTGATATAAATATGCTGATATACGTTGTATCATACTGTCATATACTTTATATAGCTATATAGTCATTATATAACTTTATTACCAACACAGATATATCTGTTATATAATTCGTCGTGTTTAATAACGAATACGCATTATTATTATCAAATAATAATTAATTGGTCTTATGTTTTTTTCGGTACCTATACCGGTATATAATGTTAATACAAAAATGTCTATTATATCCTATACAAATATGTACCAAATATATATTTTAAAAAAAATATTAAATTCAATTTTTTGGGTGGGTCGGCCTAAGGCCAGAAAAATATATAGGTTGGCCACCAAAGCTCCCCCTAGTTACGTGCCTGTAACTATAAATGCTATCTTTATAACAAAAAAATTATATCTTAATATGGGTGAACCAACTTCACGAACGTTCTATACTTATTCCTTAATATTATTTCTAATAAACAATGATGTACCTAGTCGAATAAATTTTGTTAGTCGAATAGGATATTAGTAATAGAAAATGATTATATTTATTTTGGAGCTATGTGTTGGTGTGTAGATGTTTAGTTGAAGAGAAGGCGAGGGAGAAGAAGAATAAGTAGTACATGATGACTTTTAGGGTCAAAATATTTTATTTTTTTATATTTAGACGTTTTTAAATCTAAAAGTGGGAACATTACAGAAGCCAGTAGGTACTAAGACACTATTTTATCTGAGAACTGAATAGGGAAACCAACTTTCATCACCTGTTTCCAGACATTTTTAACAATATATCAAAAAACTAAAAATATCATTAAAATGTAAATATTGTGAGAAATAGCATAGATAGGTACTATATACACTTGCAAGTGCCTGCAACAATTTTCGGTCTGATCCGGTTCAACAGGTTTTTTTTTTTTTTAAACACAACCTGGTTTGATCCAAAAAAACTTAGGATTGGCCCGAAAAAAATCTAAACTCTTAAAAATCCCAGCCCAGGCCCAAAAATATTGTTGAAAAAAAAAACATGGTACGGCCCGAAACAAATTTAAGACTTATACGAAAACGCAATTTGGTAGGTAATATACATTTCTTATATAATTAATTATTATTTTCATATTTTAAAATATGTATACTGTATACCTAAATGAATAATATTTCATATTAAATCATTAAAAAAAAAAAAAAAAAAACCCAGTCCTAAGCCCGGTCATTATACGAGCCTTTAATAGGTACCTATACTACAGTGCATACACGTTGATGCGAATAATGACGTTCGCAAAAAAACGTAAATGTAAATACTTTACGCGGTAGTATTTACTTTTTTAAAAAAATATTTTCTTCGATGTATTCATCATCGTGTAGTACATATACTATTCCAATATATTATCCGTAGCTCTATAGGGTAGTATTTATCAATGTTGGTCAAGTAAAAAAAAAAAACCAAAATAGAAATTGCTCGCCGCAAATTAGTATCTGTCCGACGCAGGGGCGGACTGGGTCAATATTTTAGGCCGGGAATTTTTTTTTGTCAGGCCAAGGAGGTAGGGCCGTCTCAAAATTACCGGAAAAAAGGTTGTGTCGAATAATTGGGGTATAACTCCCCCCCCCACCATACACACACACGTGTTAGACATGTAGTAGTGTATAGTACCTATTTAATTTTACCCCTTTAAAATTGTTTCATACTAGCATTCATTATAAATCAAATTGATTATACGTGAATTTATAATCAATGATACTAAGTATGTATAATATTTTTATAGATAATTTATTTAATATATTAAACACATTATATATAAACAAATGTGTATGTGTATTTTAATAAAATTAAAAATATTCTTTGTGTACATATTGTACTTATAATATATAATAAGTAATATAAGTTATATAATATATAATATATATAATCTGTACATGCAGTTTTGTTAGCCATTAATATATTTGAATACCCTTCTTGATCTTGAGTAACGACTGAAATATCACACGATGAAATGAGTTTTTTTTGTGACACCTCCCTTGATTTAAAAAAAAAAAATTTCAACTATTAATACCAACTTATACCTATCGACTTGCGAGGGATATTACTCCCCTCTCCACAACCCCTCCTAAAATCACCCCTGGGTAGGGGGGTTATAACCATTAGTGGCAAAAGGGGCCTATACGCTCCTCCCAAATCATCCATTGCCCACTAAAAAAAAAAAATTGGTTTAAAAATATGATAGACATTATAATATCATACATCCGTTACTCAAAATATTATCACAAGTATCGACGGTCATCACGTTAATATTAATATAGTGTGGAGCTTGGGGTCCCATATAAGGCCCAGTCTATGATATTATAATCGTCTTAACAGTACGTATTATGGTTCACGAACATTGTGAATAATTATTCAGAAATTCTCTCGTGGTTTACTTTCTTTTTATGAATATTAGCCCTTTCGACGTTTAATTTTCTATTTGCGCCTATATGGTCATCGTGTCACTGCAACGCGCGGTGCGTGTTGTAGTGCATTACTGCGTCCGTTCGAAAAACGTCGATCGCCTCGCAATATTGGCGCCGCGGTTGTCCGGTCGGCGTAGTCGGGTCGTATCTAAAATATGGCCTACGGGTACCTATAAATAGGCACACGTCGTCGGGACCGTGTTTTTCCCAACGGCGCGGCGGGTGTGTTTGGGAGAAAGAAGGCGAAAAATTCGACGGCGACGGCAACACTACGGGAACGTGGAGAGAAAAAACCCAAGTGAACCGCACGGCAGAAGCGGCGTTCACGGTAAAACGCGCCGCGTGTGGGTCGTCGTCGGCCTGGCGGGTTCCGGGCGAGGAGGGCCGGGCGAACTGGTTGGCACGACGACAAGGGAGAGCGGGCGGGCAGCGTGTTCGTACGATATTATTACTCGCGCGCGCACACGTATACACGTATATAATAATAATAATAATAATAATAATAATAATATTATATATCGTACACAGCGTGCGGCGGCTATACAGTCGGGCGACGCGGCCGGCGGCTGTGTCCAAGGGCAAGCGTCTCGTCTGCTGCAGCTCGCACACGCACGCACGCACGCACGCACGGCAGCGTCGACGGGCCGCCGGCGCGACGCGACACGCACGCACCGCAGCAACATGGCGGCCGACCGACCGAATCGCCGCGACCACCTCCTCCTCACCCCCCGACCCGGTTTGCGTGCAGCTGCCGTCGGACCGAACGCTCCGTGACGCCGCGAAGGCGGCGGCAGCCCTTCGTCGCGCTGCCGCGGCCACCAGTTGTCATCCATGCCGTCGCCAGCGAGCACGCCGAGCGCGCACCGTCGAAGACGCCAACGACACCACCAACATCCGGAACACCTAGACCCCAATAATTACCGTCGCGTAATTACGCTACCGGCGGACACCACCACGTCGTCGCTGACACCAGTGGCCGCCGCAGCCACCGTCACCGCAGTAGCACCGTACACCGTAACCACGGCTTCGTCCACGGCATCCGTCGTGGCCGCCGCAATGGCGATCGTCAACGAGACCAACAACGACTTGATAATGATCAACAAGATCAAGCAACATCAAGTGCTGTACGACACGGACGAGGACCAATACAAGTACATCGACAAGAGGGACAAAGCGTGGAAAGAAGTGGCCGACGAACTAGGCATGCCCGGTAAATATACGACTCGCGTATTATTAACTTTATTGCCTATGCCATATCTGTATTAATAATTAAGTTGTAAAATGCATATTTTTCGTCCTCATTTTGTTATATTGTATTAGGTACCTATGTCATATTCATGTACGCATGAATATTTCGGTCCTATCGCAATAATATATTTGGCATGCATTGAGCGCGCGGGTTTTTACGAATTTACTGTTTACCCGTAGTAAAACGTGCGTGTTTTCGGTGGCGGCTACGGAGTGGGAGAAACACATGTTGCAGGGGTTGTTTTGTTATGCCAAGTATAAACGTACGAAATAATAATAATATACCCCCTCCATAGAAGGCGGCGGCGGCGGTGGTCACGACGCGGTGTACCTATCTGGGAACGTGTGCGTGTGTGTAGCGCGCGGGCAGAACGCGGACGGGATTTTCGGTGCGCGTTGCCGTCGCGCGCCTCCTTTGTTCGGCGTGTGTGTGCGAACGACGGTCGACGGTACGGCGGCGTCGCCGGTCGAGCGGTTCTGGCGCGCGCGCTCGTGCGTGGCAGGGGGGAGAGGAGAGCGACGATCGGCACGACGGGGGAAAAAAAAATACCACAACGAAACCGGATGGGCCGTCGGGTCGAGCGGTTTGATGACCGTCGACGCGGCCGCGCACGTATTATTATTACGCCCGCACGACGGCGGGCGCACTAGCACGCCCGCAGTGTCGCCAATCTTTTGTATAGAGTGTACCTCCTACGTGCGCGCGTTCAGCGTATACGGCGTGCGGCCGCCGGCGAAGGGTGAAAACTCCACCGGTTGCCGCGTCGTCGTCGTTGCGAAACGCATCGGCAACGTCGTTTCTGTACCGGAACGCCGCCGTCTCTCCAGCAGTGTACGCGTGCGCTCCTCACCGTCCTCACGACCTCACCATTACAATATTACTCCACATTCTGCAACGCAACGTTTGCGAGCGCAGGCACTCCCATTGTCGTTGTCGTTATACCCATGACCACCCTTCCCGTTTTTACAAACATTTTGCGCGAAAACAGCATTCGACGTCCACACGCGTCGTTAAAATATGTCCATTCGAATTTCACGGGAAAAGCGGTTGGGAATGAACTTTTTATTTTCCCCAGAAATGGTTAAGAAAGTTCATAAGACTAATATTAACTAATATTAACGTCTAATGGTTATTTTAAACACCCAAAAGATTAAATATTCAAAGTTTCTCTTTATCAATATAACTTTATTGAGTTTGAAGTTAATTAGTTTAAATAAATTAACCAACTAGGCAGTTTTTGTTCATTTACCGAAAAATGCAAAGCCATTAATTAACTTTTGAACAAAAGTTCGATTTAATCAAAATGAACGAGTTAAAATCAAGTTAACAAGTTATAATGCCAAATCATGCTTTTTACAATGTAAACATACAAATACTTGGACATTAAAGTTCCAATGTTTTTACTAATGAGGAAATCGGCATAATTTGTTGTCGTGACCAAATTACACTTTTACAGCATGATATAATATTTTAGTACCTGCGTTAATTTAATTTTTTTATTTTTAATAAAATAAATAATTAATTAAAACTTTTAAGTACCTATCTACGATTTTCGCAATGTATAATAATTAATAACTAATAATGTAATATCAATACGTATAATTTGAAAATTTTAGAACGTATAATAATAAACCTTTTGATTTCGTTTGTATAGACATAAACCTAATGGTTAGATTGGCATTTGGCAATATTGGCACAATACGAGAAATCAAGAAGTCGCGAAAAAATGTAAATTGTATTTATCAATTACAATCATGTTTATGGATTAAATAATATCGTAGATTGGTGGGAGGGTAATGGAATTTAAAAAACAATATAACCAAATAGAGGTACCTATTATAATAATATCGAAAACCTAGCGAATTTGAAAATACAGAAGATTTTATTATTTATACCTATGAGTAAATAATAATATTTACATTCAATAGTATTCAACTGTAATATTTTGAGGCACATATTTATTATTATACTATTGAATGAAGTAATAGTACCATAATTATCTTATTATCTTATAATACATCTTCTTAATGCAGGCAAATTATGAAAATAATATTAGGTATTAATGAAAACTTAAAAAAACTAATTGATTTATTAGACGTACATAGTATAATGCCGATAATACGTAATATGGGTAGCCGAAAAGAGATGATAAAATCGTAAACAATATATATAATATTCTGTTTTTATAAAATACCTATCTAATAATAGTAATAATTAAAGTAATTAAACAAGATAATTCTATTATCGACAAATTTAAATATTGAATAATGAACAAAGGTTATTGAATTCGATAGTTTAACACGTTAACTGTTTTTTTTTTTTATGTATATTATATAGGTAAATAGTTCATATAGTTGATTAATCTCAACGATATATTATTAATTATTATTAACATTATTATCCTCGGGAAATATTAAGATACCTATAACATACTAAGTATCCATCTATTAACTATTTATACCAAAACAACAAAACATATCGAACGTTTTAAATTTAAAGCAATTTATAAATATTAATTTTAATTTAATTGTCAATTTTTAAAACAAACATTTGCTTTATACAAACGACTGCGGCGTCATCATTCGACTATATTCCATAGAATAACATACGTATATTAGTATGCGTAAAAACTGTATCATGTTGCAAAAAATCGTTATTACTTGTTGCCAACAACTTGTCAGTGGAAAATATTATGTAAAAAAAAAAAAAAATAAACAGAAACAAATAAACAAAAACATAAACTAAATTAAATACGATAAAAAAAATCTCGATTGAATTTATGTAGGTACCTATACGGCTATACCTATGAGTGTATTGTACCTACATACTTTTAATAATACAACAATATTACCCAGGTCTTATTCTTCTAGGATTTCTCTCAATTTCACATTTACACGAACTTATTGGTTAGTGGAAAGGTAAGGTACCGAATTCGTAATATCCGGAACTGTGGTATAGTAGTATATATATAGTATAAACTGTAAGTTATTCTTATACTATGTTCAGAACAATCGCGAAAATTTGTAAATATCAATGAGAGGTAATTTAATAAAACTAGATTTTTAGAATAATAATAAAAGGCAGTAAACACTAACGTAAAATTTTACCTATAAGCTAGACAAAACTGTGGTGACAACTGACTTTGGGAAGTCATATTTAAATTGTTCTGGAAAAAGTTTTGAATTAAAATTTTGTCTACTAGGGATCGATTGAGGCGATTAAAAACGAAAATTGTATTCAATTGTGCAAACAAAGTAAGTCCAACTGCACTTTAAAAAAAAAGCCCCGATACAAATATAATACAATACGTTGTGGAATTTTGTTTTATTTGCAGTTAAAACATCGAATGTGGTTTTTAATTATTGCTATTGAAGTGTGTAGGTACCTATCAGGTGCAACTTCAAAATTTATTTTTATATTGTACATTATTTAAAAATAATGTTTGTGCGTATACTTGCCCAGTGCCTTTAGGTGTAAAATTCATCTATATAGTATATATACATCGCGTACTCACGTCGAAGGCGAATTTTAATATATTTGTTATGATATATTATTTGTATGACTGTTATGATCTATTGTGATTCTCATCGTTGGTGTAATCGGTCGTCAGTTTTTTGAAATTGAAAAAAAATTACCTAATTATAACACTATAGTCACTAATATCGTGACCTATGTTTTTTTGTTGTTTATATTTATGATTATGAGTTTTAATACTCGTTATTATAATAGTCATAATAGTGACGATATCATGATAAATGAAAAAAATACACAGGGAAATAACATCCGAAATGAAAAAATGCCCAATGGGTGTATATTTACACGTGAAGAACATAATATAGTATAAATATAACCATTGTTACGTAATCTGTGCTTGAATAAATTGGAAAAATAATAGTATAGCAACTCGGCTGAGTTATATTATATGGATCGTTTCGAAAAAATATACCCGTCCTCACGGCCATACTCCCTCCACCATGAAAATTCACTACACAATAATAAACAAAAATGGTTTTTACTGAAAAAATATGTACTTACCTACCTATATAAATAAATAAATATCAACAAGTTATGTATTTTGCATATTAATTATTATTATATCCGATGAATATTTATAATATATGTATACTATTGAAGACCCGATCGTTTTGAACAGTTTATTTCATCCGCGTTATTTTTATCACAAAAATTTCTTCGGATGTTTTTTTTTTATAAATTTTGGGTATTCGTATTTTTCTAGATTCTAGATTTAGGTACCTAATTACCCATAAATATAGGTACACATTCATTCATTTTGATTTGATTTGAACTATAAATATAAAATTATCGCCTTTTATAATTTTTCGGGGTGTATACCACCGTTATTCTGTAAACATATTTTATTTTTGTAAAAGTAAAACCGTATTTGTGTCTTGTGATTTCGTTGTTTACGTGTATTATACCTCTATCTGATATGTGTTGTACCTAGGGTATGCGATTTTACGCGAAGATAATACTAGTATACTTACATCTTTGCGATATTGAATACGAATTACGATCGTTGTGGTATTCAAATTTCAAGATTACTCACTGCATATTATATTTAAATAATAATTAAGATTATAATTATATATATATATATTATATACGGTAAATGGTAATAGAACAAATTGTGCAACATTTTCGTGTGTACAAGTATGTTTTTGACAATTATTTTAAAATCAACTCCGAATAGTTGTATTATATAATTTATTACTGAACAACAGAACAACGTTATTTTTTTCATGCATGTGTATAATTGTTAACTAGTTAATTAATTTGTTCATTAACTAATTAACTTAACTAGTTCAAATTATCATTGTCTTAACTTAACTTTTAATCGTTAAGGTTTATAATCATTCAGTTAAGTTAACACGTAAAATACGAAATAATTGATGGTCAGTATTTTAAATTTTAATATTCGTACAAATGTACAACAATACTCATGTGAACTGCAATAATATTTACGTATTTTTTGTTCAGTAATTCGCCAATTAGAAAATAGTTTTTGTTTATTTTTACAATAATCGATATCGTTCAATATTGTTGATTAAATCTGATTTCAGGATAACTATCCTGTTTGTTATTCTACTGTTCATTTGATTTTAAATTCTTTTGAATTTATATCACCCATAATATATAGTTGTTATAATTCTCTATAATTTATATAGATATTATAATATTAAGTACTATTGTCTATTAATACTTAATTAATATAAAATAAATTAACTTTTTTTAACCAAGTTAAGTTGTTATTTTTTTTTTTACTTTAACTTTGAACTATTTTATTTTTGGTCAACCATTAACTCTTATCTGAAGGCATTTGGGTTAAATTAATTTAACTTATCTAAGTTTTATCCTTTAACTTGCTCACCTTTGCATATATGTTATATATATATGTATACTTATTGTATTGTATTTGTTTACAGTTAACGATGTTAAATTACGCTGGAAACGATTGCGCGACAATTTTCGAGTGTCTATCAAACGTACCAAAGGATTGAATCTTAAACCTGGGTTACCATTCGTCGAAGGAAAACCTTGGAAATATCAAAAAGAAATGGAATTTCTTTTACCCTTTATGCAAATTGGAGGGTGAGTTATTTTCAACATTTATATTATTTAGCACTTACATAAGTATATAACATCATGTAGATACTATAACTAGCTGCGAATTACCCAGCTTCGCCCGTGAACAGTTTTGCACGGTATGAAAGTGGTTAAGGTGTGAAACGTACTATTATCAAATATGATAAATTTTTTCATAAATAGTAGTGTATATTATGGCGTATAAACGACAAAAACATGTAAAAAAAAAAAAAAAACAAAAAGTTCGTCTAGAGCCACCTATCGGACGTTGTTCAAACTTCTGTCTAAACTTTCCTGACGTCTCTAAGAATAATCCCTGAAATTTTCGTCAAAATTGGCATAGTATATTTTTTATGTATATATATATACCACAACCGTATATAATAGGAATATTATGCCTTTTATATTATAATATTATATTTATGAATATGGGCGTATATCTGCACTCTGCAGGCCATCTACTCGGCCGGCTACCGTTTGAAAAAAAAAAAAATAATAATTTATCGACTTCGCCGGGCGCCGGCTATTGTTCACAACATGGACTCCGGACAACCGGCGGAATTGATGGATAGTTTTTTTGAACAGTGGCCAGCGCAGTCCCCGATACATACCTTTTTTCGAAATCCCGTGAAAAAGGTACGTTTTTATTGTATTTATATTTTGTATCAAATGTCTGTTGATTGAGGTCCGATTGAAATGCCGGCATATATTATAGATAGCCATTGTAAATAGGCACATCATCGCAGTGTGACATTACATTATTCAAGATATTTAGTTCATTCATTTTTTTTTATGATTATAATATCACTTGTTTTTTTTTCTTCTGATAATTGATATTAAATTCCATTTTTTAACGATAAATAATGAAAATGGCGAGTTGATTAAAGCCCCCGGTTTCCACTCATCAAATTTTATATCCGAGACCCCACGTCCTTGCGTCTCGAATCCGTGTCACTAATAAAAATTATATAATATAAACGCGTTCACGTTCGTGCTGCCCGTCTCGAAGTCCATCCGTGCCAATAATATGGACGTGAATCAAAATTATCGTACGAAATGTCATCCGAAATGTGTCTGTCAATACCGATTTGTGTACGGTATTGTTTGGTGCAGCCGGTATTGCCTCTCGTAAAAATGTAGTTTATTTTTTAATGTTTTTTTCTACTTTACTTAAAGTACTAAAGGTACTTGAAATGCCCGTTACTCATTCTTAAAAAAATTTTAAGCCCGCAAACAGAAATTATCGAGTATGTCATGTTTGATTCCATTTCGTATATACCTACTGATAATACAATTTATTTTCTCTTGTGACAACTTATAGGTATCAAAATCATTTATAAATACACAATTTGTGAATAACTTCATTATAACGCTACACAGCAAGGCTTAGCATATCTATGAACTATCGTCTCGACAGTACAAATATATTGTAGGAATATAATATGACCTCAATCGGTCAAGTCGTTCAGAAGTTACACGATTAAACTATTATACACATTATGTTACAAACTTACAATGAGTAATAATATCTTATTTTTCGGCAAAATTATTTATAAGAGCCTATATATATTTATATATATAGGCAGTTTTAAGAAAAATTAAAATCTTACTAAATTATATGTGGTACCATGTCATTTCAGATTTAGAACGTAGCAAGGAATCTATTTATTTTACATATTTTTTTTTATTTTTTTTTTGGGGGGGGGGGGGTATTTTAGAATTTTCGATGCTAAACCTAAGTCTCTATTTTTCTCGCTGGTAGGCTATGTTCCAATCTATCTTCAGAGTCTGCATAATCTTATTTCTTCTTTGACACTATCAATTCATCTCTTGCGTGGTTTTCCTCTTCATCTTGTACCTTTTCTCCAAAACCGTCTTCATTAGTCTTCCGTCTGCTCGCCATGCATGTTCAGCTCATTCTAGTCTTGTTGCCTTTAAGAATTGAACCACATTTTTATTTTGTATGGCTTGTTTATTTGGGAATTCGATCTTACTTCCCACTTCTATTCTTTGTTATTGTATAAGGCTTTGTATTTTCCTTAAGAGGACGTGATAACCGCATTTGCTGTCTCTGTCTAACCAACTGATAATATACAAAATGTAACTAATATAAAGTTGTTATTTGGGATATTCATTTAGATTTGAAAAGGGAGAAGTAGTAGGTACCTATTGGCCGTGGCCAACTTTAAATTTATTTTGCGGTGCATATTATTTTAACTGTCTAGTGTGTGATCCATAGGTATTAAAATGTTTCTTTAACTTGTGTAATAAATTGTTTAATTCATTTAATAATTGAGTTGCATGAATTATACCAACTTTTATTCACATTATAAATTTGTGTACATTGGTTATTTAAATACACTTAAATTCTCTAGAAAAAAAAATGTGTAGTATCTTTAGGAGTTTTAAATATACTATTTTCTAATGTATATATATTTTTTAAAAAAACACGTTAATTAAAAAATTAACATATTCATCTGGTCATTAATTGAAATTATTAAAAAAATATATGTTTTTTTATGTATTTACCAAAAAATTACCGATTCATAGAAACTATCGTTTTCATTTTATGGTGGGCCCATCATCCATAGGATTGGACTTTTGAGTAGGTATTACCTATATATAATTATATAAGATTCAAAGCAAAATATAAATATATATTAATTTAATTTGGCCTGAAAATCATTCAAATTTATTAATAATATGAACGTCATTCACGTTTTATTTGACAAAAACGAGTGGCGTTCGCGGGTCATTAAAAACAATTATGAACATGAACGCATGAATATGTAATTTTGTCCAAAAACTGGTAGTATGTAATATACATATACTTGTGTTATGTTATTGTATATTTTAATATACCCTAAATAATTTTGAAGTTTAATATAATATTTTTCATTGTTTTCAGGTATTCACTTAAGAGAATGTTAAACTTGGAACATTCTCCTCAAGACTATTCAGGCAATTATGATGATTGTAAAACAGATGGTTCTTCAAGTCCTTATAACATGTCATATGATTACGATGAAATGCCTGAACCCCGAGTGGAGGTAAAAGAGATGCCAGGTAATTATTCTAACGATGAAGGAGGTGTGGATGATGAGCTCCTATACCCAGATGTGGAAATATTAAGTAATGGCAAACATGAGCCACTCCATAGAGTTGCTAAACGTGTCAAACGTTCAGCTGAAGCGGCAGCTGCTGCTGCTGCTAAAGAGGCCGATTCATCTGCTCAACATAAACTCAATCAACACAATTTAAATCATTATTACCACATGCAATACCAACAGCAGAAACATTTCAAAGTACACCCTGTTGATTTATTCTTTTACAGTATGGCCGAAACAACTAAGGCCTTACCTCATGTTATACAAGCAGAGATCAAACGTAGTGTTTTAGAGATTGTGATCAAGGCTGAAGAAGAAATGAACAAATAAGTTTAACAAAGTTAAACATTTATAATAGACTTATTTATTATGCCTTCCTCATTTTGTATTTAATTTTTTTTTTAAATTTTTTCATTGTGTCATTAAATGGATGGGTAATTTTTACCTATAATTTGAAACTAGTATTCATTGGAAATTTTTTTAAAATATCTAATGCTAATCATTACATCACTTAAGATTAAGAGTCCATTTTTTGATTCATAAAAATATTATATTTTTTTGTATTAACTAAAGATAAAAGTATCCAAAAAGATTTGTTTTGTAAAATTAACATTCCGAATTTTGCCCTTAAACTGGCTTTGTGATAATAAATATAAATATATTAAATATTTAGTACCTAACTATTTATAAAGTTATGCATTCCATTGTAGTATAATATACAGTGTAATTTAATTGTTAATGTAAGTAATAACTACTTCAAACATAAGCTCATGTTAAAAACACAATTTGCTCAAAACAGATGCTGTCCATATAGCTATGTACCGATTAATATTGATTACTGTGTACAAAATTGATATATGTGTAATATAGACTTAAGATGTGTATGAGCACTATTATACCATGACAGTAGTTTATTGTTTTTTTTTTTTTTTTATATATATGTTGCAAATTGCAATTGTAAATAAAGAAACTATTAAGTGAAAGTAAATTTGCTTTTTTCATACCTACTATGTAATTATAAAAATTTAAACTTTGAACAATACTAAAATTAAATCAAAAATGGTATAGAACACATTCTATACTGCATTCCAAAATTGAAGTCACTGCTTATCATGTAAACAGAGGCTATATTAAATTATCAATAATTTAATAAAAATTTTGTATTACTCTTCAATTAATTTATGTTGGTTTTAAAAAATAGATTTTGATAATTTGATTTATTAATATTTATCAATATTAGAGAAAATAAAGTATGTAAAAGCTAATTTATTTTTAAACATTTTAAACAAGTATAATTCAAAAAACGTTTGATAGAAATTGTACAAAATCAATTATTGTATTGGTATTTACATAAAAACATTAAATACCTACCTATATTTGTTTTTAAAACAGTTAAATATTTCAAATACTTCATGGGATCATATAGGTAATCGGAATAATAGTCCCTAAAAATGAGTTGGAATAATAATCCTCAAATATTTGAAACAGCTGGAACTTGATAAATTTTTGGTATTAAACCATAATCTAAACACCAAAATTAATTAAAAAATGTATCCATGTGAATTTGGTATTGAAGATAGGAATGGTTATTTAAATTTTTAAGCCTTTCGGTGTGCGTTTATGCAATAATTTTGAGTTTTTTTTAAAATAGCAATCCAAATTTGATCTAGTTACAGTAGTTGTTAATTATATTTACAAAATAACAAATAGAACAATAGATTTTCTCATCTCGTTGGCCATAAGCAACCATCAATATTGATTATAGAAATTGATTAAGAAAATGGAAAATGAAGTTGGAGTTGATCGAGACAGAATGGCTGTCAGTAATATCAGAAGTTCAAAAACAAAAAAAGCATACAACAATTTAAGAAGTGTTAGCAATAACGTCCGTCATAAAATATAATGGTTTATGATGGTCATAGAAGTATCATAAGGTCTATGATGATATATGAAGTATTATATAATTGTAAAATATAAATATTTGACGAAAAACATTCTATTCATGTTCTGTGATCGTATATACGCATATAATATTTGTGAATTTAGAATAATTATATTAGTGTATGTTTAGGTATATAGTGGACACAGCCCACTGGTGTTATTTCGGAATTCATCTAAACCAGCGGTTCCCAACATATGGGTCACTTATGAACCGCGGGCAGCTTGGTAGTGGGTAAGACAAGGGTAGAAAATATGCAGCTCTTTAGGATATGCATCAATTTCGAGATTTTTATTTATTATATAATATATAAATGTCTATATTTCTGGTTAAAACAAGGTGATATTTATTAAATAATAACCCCGGCATTTATATTGAATGTAGTTTTATAAAGTAAAATTGAAAGTGAAATCTAATGGATCAGAAATCCCTTTAAGGAAGATTATCAGACTTTAAAATCGTTTTTTAAAACCACACTATTCATCCCGTCCTGGATAAATGTTCGGTAAGACTATACCTATCCATCAATTGCCAAAATTGGACTCAAAAACTTGATGGGCTTTTCGACCTACTTAGGTATCTAGGTATGTAATACGAGCCTTTACATTTTTGAAAAATAAATACAGGAATAAATTGAATGTTGAAAGTGATTTGATGCTAAAACTATCCAGTTTTAATCTAGATATTGACTTTCTCGTTTCCTGTAGGGGACAAACAATATCAAAAATCCCATTCGAGTTTTTTTAACTTTACCACTTGTTTTTTAATTTTCTTACAGTCATGACAGCTAATTGAATACAATAAAGTTATTTTTTAATTCTTCTTGTACAGTATGTTTTCCTAATTAGTAATTACAGACAGTATGATATTCCCACACATTTTTTTGAGAGTAGGTATACTAAACAGGGACAAGTCAAAGACATATTTCTGGGGGGGGGAGTGGGTCGACTAAATTCCGAAATACTTACTCCTAATATTCCTTAAAATAAGCATAAAAAAAAAAGGTCATCAACTTTCTGTTTTTGCCGACTGAGCTGAGTGTTGGGGGGAGTGTAGCACCTCCACCCTTCCCTAGTCTCGTCCCTGCCGTTAAGTACCCAAGTCCAAAACATGAACATTCAATATTATACATATATTTTTCTTACGATTTACAGGAGTAGATGCGAGGATAGAGGTGATTTCGATAGTATGAAAAATAATAAAATAATTAAAAGTAATCATAATATTTCTTCTTAAAGTGGTATAGAGGCAGTATAGAGAGGCCTACAGTGGGAAAATTAATAAATACAAATTCTAAAAATAAACTTAATCATAAAAATAAAAATTGACTAAAACTTTTGAGGCCTTTCTTCAGTACTTACTTATGTTTTTTTTTCCTTTGCGTATAACTTAAGATTTGAGAGTACCTATACGCAATATACCCACGATTTTTCAAAAAAATCATGAGATTTTTCATGAGATCACTGTATATACGTATACATAATATATATATTATTTATTATGCACATATTATGTCTGTAATCAGTGGTATTCCCATAGGGTATATACTTCATATACGTATACGACGTATATACAGTGGCGTGATGAAGGAGTTTTTGAGATTTCATGGCCACTGGGTATTTTGGTGTTTTGTACGTTTAATAATTATTTATAGTTACATATTCTTTACAAACAAACATTTGGACATTGCGGTCGATTGACTTAAAACCATGGATTGCGGTTATTTACAATTGTCGATTTGTTTAATCTCCTTGAAGGAACTGTTATCTCACGAGACCAAAGTATTTTATCAAAACGTGGGAGAAATGTAGAATAGTAAAATATTTAAATATTGTTTATTGTGAAATATGAACACTGCTTATATTAATTTTCATTATATTCATTAATTAAAATTTATTGTATTTTTTGAACTAAATTAACTATTAGTATTCACCACTCTGTAATTGTCAGTTGGTTACAGGTCGCATTATTTCTATTCAGTATCATGACGTGGTCGTGGAGAACGTTGAAACGGTTACACACTAAAGACCTGACTGCTGATCAATTTTGGAGTGCAATAAATGTGTGGAACACTAAACCCCATTTATTGATCAAGCACTTAATGGACGCTGAACTGCTTGTCTCAGATTCATTGGCTGGCGAATCGAGTAATATTTTCGGTCTATTATCCAATCAACCAGCCAGTTGGGTTGAAAACCCGACAGAAACTTTTGAAAAACTGGGTTTATGTAGCGGTGAACAAGTTCAAATAGAAGTTTGGAAACTATTGACTAAAAAACCTGTTGATTGGAATGATTACTTACGCTTGAGTGTTTTTGGTAAATAAATAAAGTGTAAATATTTTAATTTGATATAGGTACCTATAACTAAATTTAACGTTAAATTAATGTTTTTAGATAAAATAAATAATATAGCTGTTTTCTACGACTCTACTCCAAAGAATAGTGATGAAATGGAGAAATATGCTTATAGTATTTATTTTGCGGATGAACAGTTGGAATTACGTTTTGCTGTGACAGAAAACGAATCTGAAAAACACGAAAAAACATTATATTGGTTAACAGAAGTATTTTTTCCTAAATTTTTTAATTGGGCCATAAATAAAAAAGGGTCTAAAACTTCAATTTCATCGTTATCACATGTTTCTGTTAAAATGTACTTTCATTTATATAATCGATTGAAAATAAAATACGCCCAATCACTAATAGATGTTAGTTTAAAATTCTATTAGTTTTAAATAAGAATGTTAAAAATGTAATGAAATTATATTTTTAGGTTTGGACAGAAGTAACCGATCCTAAAAAGTATGTACATAAAGATATAGCAACGGCAACATATTTAATGTTATTGTGGGGTGATACCAAACCAAGTTTTGTCGATATGGGCTGTGGTAATGGTTTACTTGTCCACATATTGAATAGTGAAGGTTATAACGGAGTCGGATTGGATATTAGGTCTCGGAAAATGTGGGCTCTTTATCCACAATCAACAGTCTTAAAGGTATTATTGAATGTCCTCATTTAAAATTATATTGAAAACACTTTATTGCAATCTATTATAGATGCTGAAATTCATATAATTTTATTGTTTTCATTCTTCTTCTCCTTCACCTTCCCTCCCAATTATGTCACCATGCCACCGGTCATCATGTCCTACACTTCCACTTAACTATCTCCCATATCTTCTTTATACCCCTATTTTCATTATATTACTTGCCATCACATCCCCCACCTCTATTGGTTTTCCTCTACCCCTCTCTTTCCATCAACATACATTTCCTTTACTGATCTTACTGCCTCTGTTTCTTCCCTTCTTAATATATACCTAAGCAGTAAGCTATCTCGATCTATTCTCCCTTATTTTGTCAACTATCGAAGCTACTCCTATACTACCTCTTATATACTCATTCCTTAATTAACATAATTGTTTTCATTGTTTAATAGTTTTTAACAAATTCTAAATTGTTCTAAATAATTTTTAGTAGGTACATATGGTTAAATAATATATTTTAATTATAGGTGACTAGTGTTGATCCTTCATCGCCGGAATGCAGATTTCCACAAGCTGATTGGATTATAGGCAACCATTCAGATGAACTCTCACCTTGGGTACCAGTAATTGCATCTCGGAGCAATTATAATTGTAATTTTTTTCTTCTTCCATGTTGTCCTTTTGAATTCAATGGTTCTCGCTATCAGCGCCTAGATTCATCTCTTAGTCAATATCATGATTACTTAAAATACATAGAAAATACGTGCATAAATGTATTTAAATTTAACATTAAAATAGATCGTCTTCGAATACCCTCAACAAAACGAACCTGTATTATTGGTTGCTCGAAAAATTATTTACCACAACAGGTGGATCAAGTTGTACAAGATATTGAAAACTTTGCAATTTCTAAATTTAAAGAAAATGTCCAATTTGTACCTAGGCCTTCTGAAGAAAGGGCAAGGAATTGTACACAATTAGATAAAGACTTGATACGCAGTGTAGTTGATTGTGTAGCTGATATTTTAATAAAACAAGCTAACGGATGGAAATGTCGAATTACTTTAGCTGAATTAGCAAAGGAAATAGGCGAAGAGAGACTGAAAAAATTGAAAAATGAATGTGGTGGCTTGCAAACATTGTTAAGGAACCACAGGTATATTTTTGTGGTAGAGAAAGGAACAGTTGGATTTAGAAAACCAGTGATAGGTGTAGGAAAAGTTTGGAAGAAACATAATTGTTGGTTTTATCATAACTATCCAGATAAGTGTCCATTAAATGATGATGAGTGTAGTAATATACATTAATTATTTTGTTATGTTAATCATTTTTTTGTTTTTATTAAATAATATATGACATATATGACTGTTACAGTAAACATTTACAATTGATAAATAATTATTATATTAAATTTTTACAGTTTGTTTTACATATTATTGTACAATTTTATGTTTTTGAAAAAAGTAAATAAATCTCCATTGATACTGGATCCGGGCTGACTGTTTCTGTTAAGTTGACCAAAAGTTGCTTGAGTTCCAGGCGGCTTCTTCGAATGATCTGAAGTTGGCAATTATATGTTAAATGGTTCAGGAGCACCATATGTTAAATACCTATACTGGTTTTCACTTGTCTGTACCTTTTCATTAATTACCCATGGGTAAGTGAATTGTATGACCAATTCACAAACGATTGAAGATGCTATGGATATATTGATGCTTTCATTTTGTTGTGCTTTACTTAATGTTTTGGTTTCTCCAATATGTTCGTCATACAGTAATATAATTTAGTTTGATGATTTTTTTTTTTTTTGCATCAGAAAGGAATTTATTTCCGAGTCGTTTAAAGCTGCTGTTGTGGTATTAGTATCTGCTTTTTCATTATCGTCTATAGAGAAATTGGTATAAATATTACTGTATTTCCTTTATTGTAATATATAGTAGTAATATTATGAATGAGTTACCATGTCTGTTGGGTTAAGCATGTTATTAATGCTATTAATCATAATTAGTAAGTTACTTAAAATTATAGTCATATTATTTTTAAAGTATAATCTATAGCTCTAAAAATAGCAAACGCTTTTGCCAAGTATATGGAACATTGAAATATAATTTTATAAGTTGCATCAAAAATTATGTCTACATTACAATCTAGGGTGATTAAACTGGAAAGTAGTCGGCGAAATAAAGTACAGTCAGTAAACATTATTTCCTTATTTACCACGTTTTGAAGAGTATTTCGAAATTTAGTCAGAAAATTAGAAAAAAGTTGATGCCTTTTTTGTTTGCTTATTTACTGTTTTGAAAGAGTATTTCGGAGTAGTTGGCAAATTATACATTGTTAGAAATGTAGTCGGCAAATTATAAAAATACCCCTTCCCCAAAAAAATATATCTTCGGATCGCCCCTGATTAGAATTGGTTTAAGAGCCATCCCTATAAATCTTGGTACTGTGGGTGTAAGTGATAATTTTTCAATAAATGTTTGTAAATAATATAGGTTGTTGAGCTTTTAGGATATTATTTTATCATATTTGTGTTGATGTTTAATTTTAGAAAACACAAAGGGATATTGGAGATTTTAGTGTTCACAATTTTGTTAAGATTGATTTTATTTTTTTGAATTATGGGTACCAGTGTGAAGCTTGTTATCGCCGAAGGTGCCATATCATTTCTGGCTAATTTGGCCACAGGATGTGTGTTTAGCTGCAAATATCATTAATGATTCTTTGTGTTTTATATTATTGTATTGTTATTATTTAATTAAATTTTTTTTTTTTTTTGCGGATAAATGTAATAAATTATGATTTGAAAGGAGAGAAGGTACCTAATCTACCAAGTAGATAACCTTGATCTAGACTTTTTGAGATCATTTATACAAGCAATGATTTTATAATAATTATAAAATCAATGGTACAAGTTATCAAGAGTTTCTTTTAAGAATATTGGACGGTATGGGTTTTTTTATCGAGTTAAAAAGTTAAAATCATCGACATATAGAGTAAATTTTATAGAACTTTGTATTGTCTTTGTTATGTCTTAATTGGGATTAAAAATAATGTTACCAATGAGGTTGTACTCTATTTTGTTGATCAAATTTTTCAGATAGGGTAGAAATGTGGAATTATAATTTTAGCTGATAATCGGCAAAACAAATTAACGATTCTGGCAGAGAATTATTACTGTACCTTCCTATTCGTGATGGATTATATGTTTACATTGAGAATTTCTATTATAAAGTTAATGTTTACAAATTTAACATAATAATGTTTTTTGTATATTGATTTTTAATATTGCACTTCGAGACTACAGAAACATTTTACGCATGTAAGTATACATAAACTTAAAAGGAAAAAAAAATTTTTTTTAAATATTTGAAAATAAAGTGCTAAATTTTAATAAAACTCAATATGAAAATATTTTATTATTAAAGCATTTATGCCACTTATTTAATAATAGATTCATTATAATAACATAAATTAATTTGACATTTAAATAACAACAAAAATAAAATTAATAAGTTTAATTTTTACAATATGAAATATTTTGATATAAATCTGCTTACCGGCCACCCTACTTTCTATTTGTTTATTGCGTTTGACATAATTTAATACTCTAATGCACTTATTTCAAAACTACAATCAGGAAAAATTGGCTGTTTTTCTTATTTTAATTTATTATGATTTGAAATTAGTGAGTTGGGCATATTTCCGGTATGGGTATTGTGTGCTATATGAATTAAAATTAAAATTTTCTTTTGGAACGTATACCTATGTATTTTACATATTTTAACAAGTTAAGTGCGTTAATAAAGTCAGAATTTGTTAGCCAGACTTTGTTTTAAAGTTCACCTACTTACCATTTATGTTGGACTGAGGCCCAATATTTCATTGCCTTTTAAAGAAAACAGTATTATGCATAAAGTAATATACCTACATATTATATTATAATAAATAAAGCCATTAATTAAATTATTAATTATATATTAACTATTAAGTAATAACTTTTTTGGTATGAATAACCTCAAATATATGGTCGGCCAATGGTATAAGTAGATATTATATACCTACTGAAAGTATATAGTCCTGAACAGTGTCGGACTGGCCTCAAAAGGCCTAGTCCGCAATCTAGTTAAAGGGCCCTTACGTTATAGTAAAAAAATTTTCGTTCGCTACGCTCGCAATTAACTTTTCTATTTTCATATTTCCCAACTTTATACTTTATCAAACAATTCGATTTTTTACATTTTTTTTTTTTATCGAGTTTATGTAGTTTCTGATGCTGAAAATCATAGTGCAATCACAATTTGGCGGTCGGACTTAGTTTAGAAATTATAGCAATTTTAAGTTTTCTGTATTATCTAAAACGACATATTTTACATTGAATATTCGTATCAAAAGAGTCCTTTTTTATGTATTGATGTTATTTTTGTTTAGTTATGATTTTAAAAAAAAAAAGTGTAAAGAAAGATAGCTGGGAGGATGGGCTACACTGTAGCTGACTCTAATCAATTCAATCGAAAATATCCCTCGATTTGCTATGAAAAACCACGTCGGGTAGGTAACGGGTCACACGTAAATAATTAAACAAATACATAAAAAACTACTCTTTTGATACGAAAATGCAATTTAAAATATGTCATTTTAGATAATACAAAAAAAAAACATTAAATTGCTATAATTTCTAAACTATGTCCGACCGCTAAATTCTGATTGTACCATCGTTTTCGATGGTTTTCGTGCGTGCAATTCGCACGAACACAACACAACAATTCGATTAATCGATTATAATCGAAGGATCCAAAACAATCGGCTCAAAGCTAAAAATAAAACTATCGCCCAGTCCTAACTGAGATATATAACATACTAAAAATCAAAAAATGTTTTGGTAGTCCAAACTCGAATTTTGGATTGCTCATAACTAAAGGGGAAGTGGACTATGCACTTTGCCATTTTGGATACCCCTTATTTTGCATAAAGCCCCTATCTATAGGTGCCCATTAGGGGGGTTAGGGAGAATTTTAAATACCCCGAACGCATTGTTTACCATATTAATATATATATTTACAGGTCTGTCCAGTTATCAATTTTTTTAACTTGTTATGTTAAGTTAAAAATAAAATAAAGTTAAGTTAAAAGTTAAAATTGTCTAATAGACATTAAAAAAAAAAAATTAAAAAAAATATAATAAAAGTAAAAAGTTTTTGGTATTGTAAAATACAGGACCATTTTATGCGAACATGTTTTATAAGAAATATACTAACAAAACTTGTTTCACTATACATTTACGAAGTTACTACATATCTGAGTATAATATGAGATTAATTATTTACCATAGTGTCTTATTTATTTATTATAACTAAGAAATTAAATCATTATATTTAGTAATATAGCCTATAGTTAACTATTTTAAAATTTGTTTGTTTTGTGGGTTTGTAGCGGATATCTTATTTCAGTGCCGTCATTTCAGGTTTTACTAGGGGGGGGGGGCAAAATTTTGACCACCGGCCCCTTTACAAATAATAAATATTTAAAAACACCGAAATAAGCAAAAAAAACAAAGGTCCTCGCATTCTTCGGGATGTAGGGATGTAGGTATAAATAATCTTGCCGGTCCCCCTTAAAATTTCCGATAGGCTTTAAAAATCAATCGGGCCAAATTAGTCGGCCCCACATAAATCTTAGGGTGGGCAAATACCCCATTACCCCATCCTGCCCCCCCCCCAAATGACGTCACTGTCTTATTTTATTTGGATGTAACGTGTAATGTGTTTACATATTTATTTATTTGTTGTGATTATTATAAAATAAAATGTTTATGTATAGTTTTATTGTATAAGTACACTATTCACACATGACTACTGATATAGATTTATGATGCATGATTATAATATGAATACTATATGTATATGAATTATAGAATATAAAAGTATCAATATTTTAAAGAAATTGAAGATTTTATAATGTATTCCAAATAATATCAAATACGAGTACATGTCAAATAGATTTTACTGCATCAAAATTAAAAATATAGATATGTATATTAGACGTAAATAAATTATTCTTACCCGGCGTAATCATATACAAAATTACAATACTGAACGTTCCGAGTACAATTATTTTCGGCTTAAAGGAATCCATTTCTTAATAACGTTTGGAGTACAAATTCAGAATATCGGTAAAATTAATTCGTAGTTAAGATTTACTTATAAAGAAATGTTCGAGTAACGAAAATTGTTAAATTACAAACGGGTTTTATATCATATCTAAGCAAACATTATAAAAGCATATGGGAAATACCGACTACATTCCATATTAGTATTTAGTTTTCGCTCCCGCTTCCCGTTTAGAACATATTTTATATTATTGTACGCTGGTTTTTAAAATTATTATTTAATGACGAATAAAAATGATAATAAAATAAAATGGCATGTACCTACTACTTTACGTTTTTTTTTTTTAATATACTAGGTCCTAACCTTGAATTGAGAAGATAATCGCATTATATCTGTAATGTTTATTTATTAAATTTTGAAAGGTCGTAATCAACAAAATAATTGATCAATATTATATTAAATTAATTCCTAATAATTTATCCAAAATCAGTAACCATATACCTCTTAAGTATTTAAATATATTAAGTACAAATATTCATTCTGGGACATATATAGAGAAATATATAGTCATCATAATCATAAATCTGGAAATAATTAATTTCAATATGAATAAATACTTATTATTATTATAGTGTACATGATAAGTTATATTAAATTATAGAAGTTATTGCATGAATATAGTTAAAATTATTGATCAATATCTTATAGATTTGTAATAAATTTGTAATAAAACTCAAACGTTACCAAGCAAACCCTCGTGTGTGATATACCATAGTATTTATTGTAAAATGTACTTTAACGATTTAACATATCAAAGTAGAAACAAATCTTCATTATTAACATAATTACAATATTTGTCAAAAATATGTTTTATTAACTATTTGAACTTATTGGTGTCCAATAATATGTTCAGGGTCCGGTATTAAATCCCGAAAAATGAAAATCCCGATAATCAAATCCTGCCATTTTAAATATCAAACGCGTTGCTCTAATTCTTGTACAATAGTTCGACACTTTTATAGTATCGACTATGTAACGTACAATTGTATACACTCATATTTGTTCCATTGATTTTTAAATTTTTTAAATAATTTAAGGGCTCCCTGTAAAAAACAGATAATATACTTTTTTAGAAAACCACTTATTTAAGCTTCTTATAAAGATTTATTTTTCCTTCCATCTATATGTAAAAACGAATTTAGTTCGATTGTTGCTTACGAAGTTATTTAGTAAGGAGCGATGCTGGGAAAGTTAATGATTTTGCTATTTTAGGTATTAAAACGTATTTCTAGAGTGGTTTCTGAATACAAATTGAATATCTATTATAAACTAATGGAGAAAAAGATTGTGAGTTAACATTATTTGAGTTTTTTAATATACTTAGTTTTAGTGCATTTTTTTATTCATATTTCATTATTTTTTTAATTTTTAGAGCATATTACTTAATTTTACAATTTTTGGAATATATTAATAATAATACAAAATAATAATATATATTAAATAAAAATAATATTTAATAATATGTAGGTACCTATTGACTATTATTATTTTATATGATTTTGGTTATCGTCTTATAGGTACATCAAATACATATATATAATTAATATTTCAGACAGACAAAACTTGTATAATTATTGATTTTAGAAAACCAATATAAATTTGGTATACAATTTTTTAGCATGCCCTAAAGAAAATTATTTCAAAAAATTTGAAAAATACAAAAAATTATTTTAAATTTGCAGACTAATGATCTCATGTTTAATATAATTGGCATTTAAATCGCTATTTAATACAAAGAAAGCAAATAAAAATTAGATTCATATATGATAGAAACATATAATAATTATATTTATTTTTATAATTCTAAGAAACCATTCAAGAACGAAAATCAAAATTATTATTTTTAAAAAAAATTCTGTATAAACCTTTTAAAATTATAGAAAATTACTTGAAAATGTAAAATTAAAATCATGATGCATAATCAATTTTTATTTTATTTTACATTATATTTACATAAATTTCTTTGAAAATGTAGTTCCAAGGATTGAGTAATATTAATCTCTTTTCTAAAAAATCTCATTGCGTTTTAATTATTATACATACATATATATTTTATTTATTATATATTGATATTATTATATCGACGGTTGAATTGTAAAACAGCCAAAACATTATAGAATATTATTAAAAATATATCTTATGACAATATAATAATATAATAAATAAGTACAATATGCATTTTTTTTTTTTTTTTTTGTATTATTGATAAAGATAGAGAATAGGTGTATTAAAGTTCTAACTCAAGCAAAATGAAAATGAAAATGAATATTCAATTTTAAAACGCTCTTCTGAACAATTCGTTATTTTTGACATAGAATCTTTTCATTTCCAAGTGACGATCAGGCAAACGCTTTCAACGTGATTAGTAGCGTATTTTCAATTTCTCTCTGGGGGGGGGGGGGTTATACAAAACATTGAAGTAATATAAAATAATATAATATTTCAAATTCAACTATATTATCAAAATAAA
>JAIPRL010003172.1:0-49760 GCA_025469235.1 Pemphigus obesinymphae | reverse complement strand
ATTCTATCGAGCATGCATTTCCAAGCTGTCACCACAAAATTGAATGAAAAACGGAGAACCTAATATATGGGAAAAAGTGGGAATGCGCATATCGGACTAAAATTCGTATTGTTGCCGACATACCTATTTATTTTGTCATGCATGTAGGTATCTATTATATGTTCCTTTATCACCAAAATTTATAATATTCTAAATTTTACCATTTTTTCATCTTTTCACAAGACGTAGATTTTCCCCTATGACCTTCCAATTAACTAAATCCATTTTCAAATTTTCTATCGATTTTTGAGCTTAATTTTACAAAACATTAAACACACCTACCACCTCTATATTATAGTAATAATTATAAACGATCTAATTTTTTAGGTTTATTTAAATTTTATATTACCTTGTTTATAATTTGAGAACTTGTGGATTTTTCTAATAATAAATTGAAGGCTCAATTTATTATTATATTACCTTTTTTTAAATATTATGTATTAGGACTGAAAATATTATAATCAAACACATGTGTAATTTTACCGAAAATAAATGTTTTATCAATCTATAGTCATAATTAGGAAACCAAATTTGTACAAAATATTTATAAGTTCTATTATCATCTTTTTTTTTTAAGACAAAATCATGAAAAAATGTTATTAATTCTGTAAAAATAAATTTTTGGGGGGGACTTTTACAGATGATATAACATCACTTCTATTTATGCTATCGAAATAAGGACGACGGTAAAACACAGATAAATGTGTTTCTTAATATATTACGACTACTGCAGCCCAAGAAAAATTTTTTTTGCCAGTCCGACACTGTATATAGGTACTTACTTATTGTATAAGTAATAACTAATATGCATTATTTATATAATATAACATAATATTTATAAACTGCATTATTACATTAGCGAATAATAACAATTAACAAATGCGATGTTCATATAAATATGTTTCGTTTTCATTTTTTTGGCTTTACATAATAACAGCTTTTTATACTTTAATTTGAATGTTTTTAGATACTTACACATTATAAATATACATAAACACAGTTAAATTAAATAATCTAAGCAATAAATAAATGATTTTTTTATGTTGGGATTTTTCCCGTAAGCATTTTTAAAATTTGGGGGTTTTCCATGGATATTTTTCTGGTTCACCCGTGTGTACATTCATTCATTTTTGTAGGAATTTATTGAAATGAAGTTAGGTATTCTAAAAATTATTCAATAAAATTTTATTTAAAACATAACTGTGAGATACAAACTTTATGGTGTTCGAAGCAGGAGATCATCAAAATTGCCTACACAGTACGCCGTCTCACAACTTTTGCTCCCAGTATTATTGTTATTATTTATTATTACTAGAGCTCGAGTTTTATAGCAAAATAAATCGTTAAAAATACATTTACAATTTTAAAAAAAAATCTATTTCATTTAAGCTTCATTAAACATCTATAGTTATAGCAACAATATATAAAATAAAATACAATAATATATTATAAGATTAAAACAAGTTGAGAAAGCGAGAAATCCAACTCTGCTAGCGTGCTAAATTCCTAGTTTCTAAGTAAAAATTGTATAAAAACAAATAATATCTATCTCATTAGGATACAACGTATCTAAAACTAATTTATTACCATATATAGTTAAATTATTTTCTTTAAAACTCAGACTATTGCTAAGTTAAATGCTAATGTATTTGTAAATACATTGAAAAATTTACGTAGGAAACACTAAATAACTAAAACTAACACTAAATAAAGTAAATAACACTAAATATATTTAAAAAAACACATTTAACGATTTCAACAACCAACTAATGCACTTGAATGTGCTATAAAAATACATGTACGCTGACAAACAACTTTGTCTTTCCAAAAGTCGTAAATAAAACTAATTATGGTAATTATTTTGATAAAATAACCAGTATTCTGACGTTTATTTTATCAACCATCTATTATAATATTACCTCGATAATAAACAAATTACTTAAGTTCAACAATGAAAAATGAAAATTTCACTTATTTCTGATGATAATATAGTAGGTAACCCCGAACCCAACTAATATAATTTATTGCAAAAATGAATTCAAATTTCGTGAAAATTATGCAAATATTAGCAAAACAAATTGGGGAAAAAGTAAGATAAAGTTTACTTCATTGGAATCTACAGAGTGATTCGAAATGAATTTTTAAAAATATATTTGATATTTATTATTTATATTATTTTTTTATCACATCCCACCCCTCCAAAAAAAAAAAGCGTTTGATATAAAATCCGAGCATTAAATATTAAAAATTATAAGTACCTAGGTAATTAATTTATAAATAATAAATATTATATTATAACAACTTTTCAATTTATTTATTATATACTATTATTTAGCTATTTAGCTGTACCATTATAAGGTAAATTATTATAAAATATAAAAAGTGCAGTGTTATGGTGTATAGATATATAGGTAGGTGTACCTACCAGATATACTATAAACAAGCATTTTACAACCATATGCATGTTTTATGAATTTAATACTTTACATACACTCTTTATGTAAATTATAAATGCTTTGTAGTTAATTATTAACTTTACTTAAAAGTCAAAATTACATATTTTATTAAAGTATTTCCAACTTTAGTAGTTAATATTAAATTTCAGTAAAAGATAAAAACAATAATGGCATTGAAAGATTTTGGTAGGTAGTCAGACTTGGTTAATTTTAAGAAATTATTATATTGTTCAAAATATGATACCTAGTAATTTGTATATTTATTATAATTATTATATATTAATTTTGATTAGCTATGCTTAATTTAACATTTTTAAATCGTATTTTTTCATTAATATTTTAATATTTAATTTAAATTTAAATATAATTTGATTTTAAAATATTTAATTTAATTTGAATTTCATAAGTTTAGATATGTAAAAATGAAAGTGTAAAAAAATATTTATATAAGTGAATACTATAATGGAATATTTTGAGGCAGCTAGCTTGTCTTGTAGTGTAAGGTTTAATTAACTAGGTAGGTATATTTATTTTGACACAAATTATGTTAAATTTGAGAAGGTATACCTAATATATAAGTATTACCATTGAATATTGATTATAAATTATAGTCATATATAATTAATGGTATTACCTAAATTTCACTTCCAATTTGCTTACAACTACCTACCACAAGTTTAACCAAGATCCACTTTTAAGTCGCCAATTGAAGTTTTAAGATACCTATTATACAAAAAAAAAAAAAAAACTAAAAACTGTTGATTAAAATTATTCATATAAATTAATATATATATTAATCAAAACTGAAAACAAATTTATGGTTACAGCCCATATAACCCACAACTGAAATACATTTTTATCAAATATACCTCATTAAGCTAAAATATTTGAGTCACTAGTTTATTCAAGAATTAAAAGAAGTATGAATTACATTTTAGTTGAGGAATAGCATGGCTTTAGGTCCAGAAAATCCACTATTACCAGTAACGTTGTATTCACTATTTACACCCTATTTATTTCAGGTCATTGAGCAAGGTGGTCAAGTCGATGTCATCTTTACTGACTTCAAAAAGGCGTTTGACACTGTTGATTATAATCTCATAAATTAAAATTAAAATAATTCTCTCATTATCTGGTTAATCTCATACTTATCTAACAGAATGTAATTTGTTAAATTCATAATTCAGTTTCTGTCTTGTCTGATGTCATGTAAGTAATCTTCTCTTTATTTTGTTTAGTTAACTCAAATTAGTAAGTGGATCACAACTTCAAAATTCATTCTTTTAGCCGATGATATGAAAATCTATCATCAAAATTGATGGTACAATAGATATATATCACCTGTAAGGCCATATTTAGATTTTATTTTCGGAGGGGGTCCAAAATATATTTTAGTACATACCTATTTAATTTGTTTTGTCAATGATATGACGATTTATTGGTTTTAAACAATTTTAAAACAGATTTGAATTTATCAACAAATTAACTTATATTTTAATTTTTTACATTTTTCAATTTGTATAGGTATCCAATATTTTAATATTTGACTGGTTAATATTTAATGATTTTAAATTTAATAAAACTATTTTAAGGAATAAATATTAAAAAAGTAAAAAAGTCTTCTTCTAGAGTTTTCCAACCTACAGTTTTCAAAATATTTACAGTCTACAGACGACTCAATCAACGATGGACAAAAATAGGTTTTTTTTTGTCTGTCTATAAAACTTTTCACAAAGAATCGTTTTAAATAAAATTATGATTACTTATTTTTGGCAAGTTTAAAAGTTAATGATTTAAAAAAAAAATTTTAATATTTACCAGACAGTATTCAAGGTCACTTTCTTTATATCTTAAGTAATTTAAGTATCTACTATATAAAGTTATGTGGTTAACCACTTTTACTGTCGCATTTAAATCACAATTTACGTAGGTAAGTATATTTTTTCGTTAAAAGTGGTTCATTAACCGATCAGTTATAATTAAAAACTTTGATATTTATGCTAAAAACCACGATATAGTATACATAACAAAAATATAAAATGTTGAACAAATTTCGGGGGGGCGGACCTCCCTCAGATACAGCTTTAACCATTAAATTCTTCAATCAGAACTGAATATTTCGTTTTCTTGAGTATAGTGGATAGACCTTACCTTGAATTTAAGTAAATTCCATGTTACAACTTTTTCTAAGCGTCATGCTCCTATACTCTACAATTACTTTCTTGATGGCACTATTCTTAAACGGGTTTTCCTTTTCAAATATTTTGGATTCCATTTAACTCTTTTTTTGAATTTTAATCACTATATAACATCACTTTTGAAAAGGCCCTCAAAGTTTTAGGTTTTACTTATTAAACGCTGCTATATGGTAATATTTAGTTCTACCATTTGTCTCTGAACACTTTAATTTGCCTTGGTCGTTCAACACTAGAATACATGGCGATAATCTGGCAATTTTCAATCAAAGATAAACTAGGGTTTGAGCATGTACAAAAAAAATTTGTCTCACATTTAGACTTTATTCTTAATATTAATCTTCTATGGTATTACTACTCATTATTACAAAGTATGTTTAACATATTAACTCTTGCTGCTGACTATTAAGATGCTGATCACCACTTTATTTCTTCTGTTCTTAATGGCTCAATGGACTATTGGTTTCTTGCCTCCTTTCAAGCATCAATTTCTGTGTCCCTTCTTTCTACTCTAGAAATCATATTCTCATCTATTTCTCGTCCAATGGATATAATTATCCCTTACATTTGTATGCTACGTTCTATGAATGACACATACATATAAAGAAAATAGTCAATCTTAGAATTTAACGTTGCATAATGCTTTTCTTTGTTATAAAAATGAATAGTGTACTCTTAAAACAACTACATAACTATATAGAGTATATATTAATAACTGTTATCTAGTTTTGTCTTAGTCTCATCATTGTTGTAGTTCTAAAAATTGCAGTTTGGCGTTAATAAATAAATAATAATAATAATAATAATATATTTTGTATTTATTAAAATAAAATTTAACAATTATTTATATATTTCACGCTGGTTCAAGCCAGCCATAATTACCAAACCAGTTCAATAATAATAATAATAAACATCCTCGACTTTAGGAAATAAGAGGATATAAAACTATTAATTTTTATATAAATAAATATAAGCTTCTATATAAAATAAATCGTTAAAATTATAACTACTGGTAGACACATTTATTCTATAATATTAATTAATAATTACCTATTTTTGTTTGATAAATTATCCTCAAATGAGGATTTCAGTATGATTATATAATTTAAATTATCTTAAAAATGAAAATTTCTTAGAATTTATAAATTCTTTTTACGTTTAGGAATTAATTTTTAAATTGGATTGAATACAAAAATAAATATTAATACTCTAAAGTTAAAACATTTATAAGAATTAATATTTATATTATATTTTACCTAAATTACTGAGATCATTGATGACTAGTTTTAAATAATGTCTCATCTAACCTAACAAGAAAAAATATACAACAAATTTAACCTTTTTAAATATCTGTTTTTGTTAACATTTAAAATAATTTAATTAATTACCTAAACATGAAATGTATAATCTAAAAGTCTTTTCTGTGATAAAAGAATTGCATGAAAAATAATTTTTAATAAATGCATTTAAACATTTTAACAAATACCTATCTTAAAAATTAATTAAAATGTAACTGATCTACCTACTTACTTAACTATTAAATTGAAAATTACAATTGTTAATAATCATAAACGCTTATTTTAAATAAAGTAGAGTGAATCACAGAAAATGTTTTAAAATATTTCCATTAGAATCTTCAGCAATAATAGTCATACCGTTCACTACTAACTGTACTGGAAGAATGAATGTACGTTTGTTATTATTTTTTACAAACTCCCATGAATGCATGACAAAGCCATCCTCTCTTCTCAACTGCACTACTCTTAAGCCGTTAGTTGAAGTCAATAAATTCCTATAAATTTGTCAAATTAGTTAAATCATATACAATTAACAAAATTATAGATTATGGATGTAATTATACAACCTTTTTGCAACATAATCAATAGAGTTTCCATTGTTATTGTCTTCACTGAAATCATTAAACCATCTAAAATCATAAACATATTAAAAAAATTGTTACAAAAATTAAATAATAAAATGTAGGTACTTGTGGAATGAAAGTATTGATGCACATCCTATTGACCAACATATATGTTTTGAATCATACTCATCTGTTATTTCATTTATATTTGCATTGTTATTATTAGACATATCATCCTTCATATTAATGGTGTTTGAATAGTTTTCAATACATATAATATATCCTTTGTTGGAAGGCCTAATTTCTTGAGCAATATTTTTGTTATCCAATGTGAAAATTAAATGCACATTATCAAATCCTCTTCCCATTATTCCATATTTTGAATGTCCTAAATCAAATGTATGTCCCAGTTCATGCCATACAGAACCTAATGTAGTGCTAAAGCATCCACCAAAATTTCCTCTATAAAATCAATTAGTTTATATTTTTTTCCACTAGGTATAAAATAATACTGATTTAAATTACCTGAAACAACTATCATCCAACAGTGTGTCTGTATCAACTTTTGTCATATTCATAAAACATGGTAAAACTTCCTCTAATTTACTTGGCCAAGTATAAAGACAACCTGTTCCGAATAATGCCAATCCACCACCTCCCAATGCAACATGACCATGTAAATTCTGTCCATCCCAATAAGTACATGACAGAAAAGCTAAATATTTTTGATGTTTAGAATTTTGGCCTGCTGTCAATTCTCTGGCTATATATTCCCATAACTTTTCTGGGTGCATATTAAATACTGTGCGTCTTGTTAATGAACTTTTAATTATACGACATTCTTTTTCCACTTGAAATGTTTTCTTTCCAAAACCTTTTTCATACATTTTCTCAGCTGTCAACATTTGTATTAATTTTGAACATAAAATTATTTTAATACAAGCATTTTGAACAGAATTGTCATGATCTACAGGAGCCTAAAAAAAAAAAATACAAAAATATTTCATACAATTAAGATTAATTGGGTAGGTATGTATATGCATTTTAATATTTAAAATATATATTACCTACCTGGAATCGACCATCATGATCAGCACAAATGACATAAACTGGACATACAGTGTAATTAGTAGTTCTTTGTGTATATACCAATTTTATACTCAAGACTTCATTTGCAAATTTAAAAACCAATGTATTATTGCCGATTTTTAATTCTATTATTATTTTAAATCTATTCTTATATACGGTCCAGCGAGATTCTGCCAACTGTTTACCATTATTAGAATAATGTTTAAGTATCAAATTTGAATCAACATCAATAACATCAACAAATCCTTTGATCAAAATAGTTGAATGAGTAAATATTTCATTATTTATAATATTAGACAGGCGTATTTTGTTCATTTTACTTTTTTAACGTTACAACAAAATTGCAATTAATTATATTCATACACATAATTTGTAAAATTTAAATTCCTATAGGTAAATTATTTAAAAATAGTTATTAATTCATGTAGGTGCTGCAGTATGCAGTAGTTGAGAAAATAAATTTAAATCCGCGCTCGCGCAATATCATCGGTATCACACAATAAAATCAATATCATTATCACTATAAAATATTCTGTGTTATCACTTTTCATACCGGTTGCAGATATGAGAAATAAATATTTATATAATTATTTATACTTTATATGTCTGGTGCGTTCCCTTATATATATATATATATGTCTATAACACACGCACAGAATTTAAAACATTCTATGGCAAATGCTGGGCCCCGTTCCACGTTTAAGCCACCATCTTTTAGTCAAATGTTCTCCATTTTGATATAAAATATTTATATAAATAAATATATATATACCTACCTATACCTATATATAAACTGAAAACTTTTCAATACTATAAAAAAGCCAATATTGTTGTGTTCTGAAGTAAAAGGAAATGAGAAAATCAAAAATACCTACTGGGAATTTTATAGACAAACAATAAAGATCTGTAGGTCATTTTCAAAAAATATGAAGTTAATTTAAATATTTTAGGAACAATTATAGCTATTTTTTAAATTATAAATAAATTGTTTTGCAAATTTAGGGCAGCATCAAAAATTAAAATAATGACATAAAGTTTAAATATTTATACTGACTTTAAAAATAACATTTTTCTATGTATTAGTACATTGGATTTCTACAATAAATATACAAATTTAAGAAATACACTTAAAAATAAACCTTAAAACCTATGATTTTTAATTTTGAGGAAAATAAATTGAAAGATTCAGAATCATCCGAGTTTAAACCCAACAGTAAAACATATTATAGGTATGTAAAATATTTTTTTAAGAATTTCTAGTAAACTAGATACTTTTAAATTGTAGTCATTTTTATTATAATATATAATAATTAATAAATTTAAAAAAATAATTGTATTTATTGTAATACCTATAGCACTATAGGTATTCTAGAAAATAAATATAAATAGGTATATTTTAAAATCAAAAATAAATAAAATATGTAGGTACCTACCTATTAATATCATAATAAAATTTTAATTATTTAGTAAACCAAGGTTTAAACTTTTGTTTAGTAATATCTAATGTAGGTAATTAAATATATAACATACTTTTTAAAAATAGTAAAAAGTGACAAGATGTCATTTTGCTCGTCGGGTAGGATACTGATTACCTACTGGTAATGGATATATAATAAATTTGAAACTAATGACTAATGTTAAATTAATAAAAAATAATGAATATTATTGCATTCTGTAAAACAATTTTAGTAGGTAAATCCACATTTTTTGGTATACTGGGTATACCTACCTACTTTTTTATATATAGATAAGTACCTACTTTTTAACCTATTAAGTTTTTGAATACACAGAACAACTTTTGTTTTTTAAATTACGGAACATAAACTTTTTAATGGCAGATTCAAATAAATCAAATTTTTTAAATACTTTTTTTCCAGTAATAACTCTAGTTATGTTATATTTATACAACATAATAGGTACCTATATAATATATGTTAGGAAGATACATATTCTTGATTTAAAAAAATTATTGTAGGTACCTACCTATACTATACTTAAATGCATGTATAATGTAACAAGTTCATACCCATGTAACATGATCCAATGGATGATGACAATTAATGATAAAATAAATGTCTAGTGAAATTTCTTACAGGGCCCACAATTCCGCATAGATACGACTTTCTTCTCCTACTGAGGTGAAAAGTTGTACGATATTAATATATTATACTAATTCAGTTAATTCATACACAGGTATATTATACAAAATATAATTTTTAAATAATATAATTAATATTTAATAGAACTATTTGCTTTATAGTTTTTGCAATTTTTTTCATGTTATTTACATTTTTTTTTTTTTAAGTAAATTTACCAAATGAACTCAAATTTCTAATGATATTTTCCACTTACTTTGAAATATCATACTAATTGCAACTTAAAAATGTTGGCATACCTATTGGCTATTAACAATTTTTACAAGATAGGTAATGTTTAAGATCACCACATTCAATTAATTTCACATTTCAATAGTAAAAACCTATCCACGAAATGACTGCTTAAATTGTTTTTAAAGTTAAAACACCTATTATCACATATATAAAGAACAGTATTTTGGAGACCGATCTCACTGGTGTTTTGAAAAATATTAATTACTAAAAAAAGTGAAAAAAAGGTTATTTTTACATATACTTAATATTGAACAACATAATTAAAATATTGTGAAACACCAATGAGATTGTCTCCAAAATATTGTCCTTCATACACCTATAATTTATATCATAGGTTGGTGTATTACCTTTAAAATCATTTTAATGCCTTTTTATATGTTTTTTGTAAACATTTTTTTTAAAATATAACATGTCTATGATTATATGATAATAAATATACCTGGCACAGGTATGGATTATTTTTAGATTTTTTAAAAAATATAATTGTTACATTTTCATTTTTAAAATTTTTTTTTAAAAGTTGCCTATATAAAATCCTTTAAAAATGAACGGGGTCCTCTTAATTTTAATAATATCTTATTTTTTCACTTTGAATACAATTAAGAACATGTATTTAGTGTGCTTAAATGATAATAATGTATATTTGTAGTTTTTTAAAGCATATTATAAATATACTCTTCCTAAGGTAATTAGTATATAATCATGGTTCAATTGAAGTACTAAATAGTCCTATAATGATACATAACTATATAGACATAAATGACCATTGATATTACATTTATATTATATTAATTATTGTATATTATGTTACAAAAATACAATCATTAAAAATATAGATAGGTGCTTGTTAGTAGATCCTTCAAATGAGCTGTATTTTGAAATTGTGTAGGAGAGAATTTTTATCTATTCAATAACTATATGAAATATTTTTAGAACAACATAAATCATTTTAGATTTCAATATTTTAGTTTCTAGCTGTGAATCTACGAATTTCGGTTTACTTGAAAATGTGTCATTTTAAAATATCAAAATGTAATTTTTATTTTTAATTTATATTAATATAAATAAAATAAAATAAATATATTTATTTCTTCTTCTCCTCCCTCACCCTCTTTTACAACTATTTAGAGTCAGCCAATATATTTATTTATATTCATATATTTATATGAATATCACGCATTAACATTGAATTTGTATTTTTATAGACGTTAACTTATAAATAAAAAAAATGATATTAAAATTTGCTATGTTATTATGTATATTTAACACATTCTTTCAGTCTTAATTTTAAAAGTTTTATAACTTTTTATAGTATGCTCTTTACAAATGAACATTTTATGAATATTTACAATTTTATTGTCTTATAGATGATTAGGATAAAAAATATTATGATTTTAATAATTTACTAATTCTCAAGTTTCGTATGCATTTTTCCAGTTCCTTCTCATTTTAAAAGTCCCATAACTTTAGAACCTGAATGAAGTAATAAATATATTGGTTTTAAAATAATATAATTTTTTTTATGTCTCTGTACACTTTTTTGGGTGCAAAAAGTACAATAAAAAGTTTTGAGTAGAGAACATTTTTGATAGCTAATTTATTCCAATTGGTACTTCAAAGAAGTAATTTGTAGATTTTTTCAGATGTTTTCTAAAACGCAAAAAAAAAACTACTGATAAAATTGTCTTAATTATTGATTTTAATTAAATTTTACCAACCAAAATTTTCCCAAGTTTGCTCTTTATCGTTTTTCGAATGCAATAATTTACTATTGTTTTAGAATTTAAAATAATAATACAATATCCTGCTTGAGGACTGAAAAAACATGTGACCAACTACACTCATCTATATGTAAAGCAGTGTATATTTTAAGGAATTTTCACTTGAAGACAATAATTACAAAGAACTGTGCTTATAAGCAAAAGTTGGCATGAAGTCGTTAAAAAGTCAATTTAATTAAGTACTACTTAAATATATGAATGACTTGATATTCTATGTAATATGGTGCACTCTCACTACAACTAAAATTTAACTCTGGAGTTCAAAAAAACGATAACATGGTGTAATCGGATGTCCATCCATTTACTGTTGTATTTGTATGACATAGAACTCTTCTTCTGAAGGAGAGTCATTCATGATTGTTTCATTTTTACTTGCATAATAATTACCTATACTCTCCACTACACCACAATTCTTAATTTTGACTCTATGTTCTGAAGAGAGACTTAAATTAGTTATAGTCTGTTGTGTCTTTGATTTACTATTTTTTCTCAAATCAATTTATGATATAATATTTGTATAATATCTAATTTTTATATAGAAAATATTTTTTTTAAAAAAAATTAATGAAAATTGATTTTATAAATGATTAAAAATATTATAAGCTCTTATGCCAAGATGTGTTTGTGATACATATATAAAAAAGCTAGTTATAAATCATGATTCATACTCATAAGCATATTTATTGGAATGAATTGGATAACTCAGTTATTTATTAAAATGTATTATATAGAATAATAATTATATAATTTTAACAATTCTGTGTAATACAGTTTTAAATTAAACTTTAATAAAAAAGAATTATAGAAAAGAATTACACTTATACATTTAAAATTTCAGACATACCTAACCTAGTGAAGATTTTATTTGATAAATATATATATATATATATTTTTTTTTCATGTTTTGCTTAACTAATAAAAACAGACTTGCAACTTAACAACTATACTATTTAGCAAGTTTATAACGACCTCCTGTGAAAATTAAAAGATGTTGTTTAACTTTTTCATCAAGAAAAAGACGAAGTTGTGTTAGACTACAATCTACACCAGTTCCTTGAGTAGCGAACATCTTCAACATTTGGTGAATTCTATCCAACGGTAAAGAATCCAGATTTGTCAGCATTCCCACAATATATGACCAAAATACCTAACGAATTTATAAAATATTATTTTTGTTGAATTAAATAGTTAATTTTATATAAACTACAATTATTATTGGATAATGTTTTTGTATTTTATTATATTAACAATACAAGCACCTGTAATTCTTCTTCCCTTTGATCTTGAGCAGATGCCACAGCACTTTCCATTTCATCATCGTCATCACCATAAACAAATTCAGAATTACGACCAACAAAACTTGTTCGATTGCCTTTTCCTGATAAGCTTGCAGTTGGAATACCATCTTCCACAAAAATAAATGTATCAAAAGACTTTTCTCTTAATAAACCCTGAAAAAAAATTATCAATATTAAATATCAAACATGATGAAAATATAATACTTGGTTTTGCCAGAATCCAATACGACGTCTTAAGGTTGTTGCTGGTACACGCATTTTTATACTTAGGTCATTAATTGTCCATTCCTCTAAAATTAAAAATTAATTTAATATTTTGAGTAAAATTACATAAAATTTTTTTATTGTACCTTGTTCTTGAAAATGCCATATAATAGTAGCATGAATAGGCGAAACAGTAAAACTTAATGTCTTATCTCGCATCTCTAAATCAATTTTGATTATTCCAAGATTAGGCTTCCAATTTAAAGTTCGATTACCCTTAAAAAATAACACAAATTTAGTACCTTTATGTAAAAATTGTTAATAATACAAATTACAGTTATTTTAAATGTAAATTAATTGTATGTATAATATTTAATATTGGTTTTATGTTAACAATATAATATATTTTACTAAACTTTAAACGATTCAAAAGCTTTTGTATAATTATCTAAATGCTTTTGAATAACTGGAGGCAATTCTACATTAAAATTGTCCTTGAAGTTGGGCCAAAATTGATTAGATACAATAATCGCTTTAACTGGAAACTCTAATTCGTTGTTTAAATTATTAGGTGACAAATTTGAAGTTGGATCAGAATACAAATGATGATTAATGCGTTTTGAGTCGTATACATCTTTTAACATTACTGAACATGAATGTAACAATGAATCTCCAAATCTATAAATATATATAAAAAAAATATTATATAAATGTATATAAAACTATTTTTTAACATAAACACTTACCTCAATTTCAATAATTCTAGGTATCTGATCTCATCACCTATATTGTCCATAAATTGTGTAAGGAGGCGATCTGCTAATAAAGCTCTATATTCATTAACAAACAATTCACGTGTACCATATATATCAACAAGCATTGATACAGTGTCAGAATTACGGAAACGTTTAGATGACTTAGCTAAAAAATAATATTGATAAGTTAAATAAAAAATTCAAATTAATGAAAATGAAATTAATTAATCTTACATGGATTAGCATCTACTGGATCTGGTACCCATGACATCCAGTCTGTCATATTTTCTTCTTCATAAACATCATCTTCATCTAAAACATTTTCGTTTCTTCCTAGTTCATCGGTTAAATAATGACCTTCTTCAGTAAGAGTAGTCATTACACAACGAACCGTATCCTTACGACTTCGTAAATATGCTCTAATAAAATGTTATTATTAAATAAAATACTCATATATATATATATATATATATATATTATATGTTATAAATGTTTTATATTTACTACCAATTTCAGAAAAAATATTAGATAATGAAAAAATTCAAACAGATGCTTATAACACTATAAACACTTATGCTATTATAACAGATAATATTATTGGCATTTTTTATTCATTGTTTTATTTTATTATTAAAAAACGATTAGATTTCCTACCGTATCGGTTGAGTAACTTCTTGTAAAAGTGCTCCACAAGGATCAATTTTTCTCAATACTTTAATTGCTGCAGTGTACGCAGTTATAATATCTATAGTATTTACAGCTGGATGTAGCAATCTGCTATGTAAAGCATTTTGTAATTTTGTAGATAATTCAGATTTAAAATCAGTCTTTTGCAGTGTGAAAGATAAATCAATGACAGCTGGTTCTGAATCTGGATATTCTACAAACATTAAAAGATGTATGTTAATGAAATATCAAGTTATAGGATTAATTAATAAATACAAATTATATTACCAATTATAATGTTAAATAATTGATCAATCCTTGTTCTAGTATATGATTCATATAATAGATGTTTAAGTTTTCTCATAAATATTTCTAAGTTAGTATCTTTTAAAACTAACATAGTGCTACATTTTGGTTTATATATATATTTCATCCAGTCATATACATTGGTATCTATCCACTAAAACAAGAAAATTGTTTTCAAATAAATTTTGTCATACAATGAAATAATTATAATAATTACTTTTTCTAACGCTGTTATATGGTATTCTCCAAAATTTTCTTTAGTTATATTTTGAACCTCTGTTTCAATTTTTTGATGGATTAAATCTATGATTACATCACCGGCCAACGGTTCTAAAATGCCAATAGTGATCAATTGCCTGTTAAAAAAATTAAATCCATTATTACCTATACAATTAATGAACAATTAAAATAAAATAGAGAAAAATTATAATAATATTATATCTAATAATTATTTATGGTATATTATGATAAAAAAATTACAATATTACCCAAATAAATATTATTATTGGTGCCTTATATCTTATACAATAAATAAATAATAAATGTGTAAAATCCTAATTGTGAATTATTACAACAAGTTTATCAATGAATAAAAGGAACGAAGATTGTTCTATAAAATGCACTATACAACTGTATAATATTTAAATAACACTCTGGTAGTGGCAAGTTGGGCTATAACACAGAACATGGCTATAATGATTCAATTAAACTGATAGTAGATTAGATTTCATAAATTTTGAAGTTGAACATCTAATTAAAATGTATAACACTACTGATCAATATTTATATTTATCACCTGCTGCTATACTCTTACGATATACCATCCAACCAATTTGGGCTACATTATACGAGACCAGAAAAATATATTGTTTTATATATGTTGGGTCATCAAAAACCACAATTTTTATTAATTATAAATATTTGTGAATATTAATATTATTAAATCATTTATTTATGTACAAAGCATAATATGCACCACAACCTAAATATTTATTTAAATCAACAAAGTGAAAATATCATATTCAATATATACCTACAATTTCTATAACATGAAATATTATTAAAAATTAATTTATAATTTTAAGCATTTAAGCAGTTTATAAGTTCGTTTTAAATGTATATATATGAATTATAAAGCAATTTACTAAAAATTGTTAAATAGTCAAAGCCTATACCAAGTAATTATTATATGATAAAATATTCAGTTTTTACCAGTTAGTTAAATGAAAAGATTCTAATATGTAATCACATTTACAATTAATTATATCAAAACAGCAACCGTTACAACAAATTGCTCCTTCTTTGGAAGTATTTTTTTTGTCTGAAAATATTAAAAATATTACTGATAATTAATTAATATTTTATACAATCAAATAAATTTATGATTAAAAATTTTAAATACATAGATATATAGACATATAGAAGGTAAAAAGAGTGCATGCAACAATTTTTCATATTCTCTTGTAAGTGATATCATTATACTCGTATATCAATTAAACATTGATGTTATTTTTTTTTATCTACAATTTATTAATGTTTTCAATATTGAAAGTAACGTGAAAAAAGAAGTGTAAGCTTAATTTCAGAAAATTAAATATATAGCCAATACCTAATTATGAAAAACTATCTCATAGTAGAATATAATATATACCAAACCCAGGTAGAAATATTGGTGTTCAATTGGTGTCAGGTACCTATTAAATTTGATGGCCCTGACTGGTACCAGACAACAGACCAACATTGCATATTGAATACGACAAAACCATTAAAAGTGTCAAGCTCAGACACCAGTGTCCAAATGAAAAATGCATATAAAAAGAATAGTTGTAAAAATTTGCAATGGTATGACAAGGGTCTGATAACTGGTAAACCTATAATGCCTATGAATCTAACACTCTACAAATTGAAGTACCTACTACGAGTTGAAATTATGTCGTAATTAATATTAAATACAACAGATAAATAGCAATGTGATATTATACTTATGTGCCTATCTATATATAATTGTACATGAATATGAAATTGGAAAAATATTTTAAACATTTTCAAATTCAGCATAAAAAAACAAATTGTTAAAAGTAATAATAATTAAAAACGTGATCAGGAGGCAATATAATATAGGTACATTTTAGCCAAATATACATTGATTATTTTAGTTTAAATTGTAATACAATATTTATATTTTATTTAAATTTGTATTCTACTCAACATCAAATTATAATGCACAATTTCTACACCGGGAAGTATAAGTTTTTTTTTTTTAAGTAAATAATGGAAACAAATAAAATACTTATTATTATTTATAATTATTATAGTATTATATATAATAAATATTTTTGTAAAAATTAAGTTTTTTGCTCTTCCTGAAAAATTTTATAATTAAGCCTTCTAACTGTCAAAATATTGTACAGTATGTATAATATATCAATCTCAAATAAATACTTTATATTTATTTTTATAAAATTACTCATGAATATATTAAGTAAAAATATTTAAATGATTCATCTATCAAAATATGGAAATTTTATAAAACTTTTAAGTTAAATATTTTTTTTATTAATATAAATGTAACTGACTAGTTTATTTGCTATTTTCTAATTTATAACAAATTTTATCAAATATTTCCGTTATAAATGGTAATATACCTATATAAAAATAATATATAATAATACCAACTAGAACAATTCTCCTGTCAAAAACCTCTATACCAGAAAACTCTAACATTACTCATTCTGTCTAAAAAAGTATATACATTAGAAAATAAAGAAACATATAATTGTAAAACCAATACATCTAAAATATAAAAATAATTAATATCTTGAAAACTTATCCTTATATATATATATATCATACCTCCAACAGTATCATCTTTGGTAAATACTTTCAACGCAGTTCTGTAGAATTCATATATTATTGTATTATAATCACTAGGAAGCTGTGAATGTAATAGAGCACAAATTTGAGCATTCAGATTTTTTAATAAATTTATTCTATTATCTTCAAATAACATCTGTAGACGGTTTATTACATCAACATATGATTGAGCTAAGTTAAATAATTCATCAATTGCAGTTTTAAATTTTTCAAAACCAGTAAAATCTTCTGGAATGCTTTCTAGTGTTTTAAGAGCAGTTAGTTCAACAACGTTGTTGGGTATAAAGTAGAGCCAAAAATCATTTATTTTTGACATCAAATCCTCTTTTATTTTAATCATAACCATTCCATGAACAAAACTTCTGAGTTTATTTTTCACTATGAGATTTTTTATTGTAAGAAATTGTTCATCATTACAAGGCTCAGAAATCTGTAAAATAAATAATCCAAATCTTTATAAATACCTAACTGAAACATAATTTTGCTACCCTATGAATTAAAAATTTTACAAGTACAATTAATACCTAGGTACATATATTACAAAAAAAAAAAAATGTTTCTTAATAAAAAGAAAATGTTAGTTATTGCATTTGTATCATACTAACCTCATTTTTGGATAATATTGGAAATGCAGTAACAATATCCTCCCAGTATGATTCTTCTGTACTTGAATCCATGTTTATATATAACTATCCAAAAATGTATAATAGGTAATAATATATAAATAATATATTAAATACAATTTAATTTCAACAAGATACCTACCTACTATGAAAATATTAAATTATAAATTTAATTAAAATATGTAAATATATTTATGATTAAAAACACCATTCTATGATATAATTAAACATTATAATACGTTTTTATTTATATTTAAAACGTAACTAATAATAGTTTACTATATCATGATACATATTATGAATAATACTGTTCAGAAATTCAAATGAATTTTTTAATTTTCAAATTTGAATTGTGATACAATATTAGATAATTTAGATAAACAATTTTGTGGAGTATGGCATGGTAAACATCAAGGTGGGAGAATGCGATTAAAACGCTATCTAGTTTATAGTGTGTAATTGTGCGGTATAAATCCGTGATATAAATATAAATGAAAATAATAAATATAAATTTTAATAAATGTTTAGACATGCATGGTATGGGATGTCGTATATTATGTTTGCTTAGTTTCCAAGGAAGCAGTGGCTATTAGACTAGTCCCGCAAAATTAATTTTTTTTTTTAATATTTACCTATATAAGTGCGTACTTCTGTTAGTTTAAATAAAAATAATTCTTTAGCTCCCTCCCCCCCAAAGAAAATTCCTGTGAGTGACCCTTATACCTACTAATTCACCGTGACAATAGAATATGTAATCGCACCACTAATACACCCTTGCCTTCTTTGTCGTTTCCAGTCAATACTATCTTACATGACAAAATAATAATCTATTCTGTAATGTTATATCTTATTCGTGTTTGGTTTATGCCTTGGGACTGATCACTGAATCACATTAGTTATGCAGGGCTGCTTCTGGGTCGTGTGATGGCCAAAGAACTGTATTGGAGAAAATAGCAAATGTAATGAAAAAAATGTTAAATTTGGCCTGTGGGGGTGTAATATAAGCTGACATACGGTGGGGGACAGTTGTCCATACGTTATTCGCAAAAAAAAGTTTTACCTATTATTATATAATATATTCTGTAAATTTTGTTCAGGCCTGTCAAATGTTTAATAACAACAATTATTTTAAATAATCCCCCCCCCCCATTTCGGACCACTGTTACCACCCTTGGGGGTAAAATCTGTACTATGTTCTTTGGGTAGTAATGTAATTATAGGATACTATAGATGGTCCACCTACCAATAACCATAACTGAAAATTATTTTGGCACTCGTTTTTATTCATGGTAATTAATTCACAAAATGTCCATATGATGCAAAATATTTTACAAAAATATCAAAATTAAGTGCATTTAAGGTTAAAATTTTTGAAAAGTTCAAAATTAAAATTAAATATTTTGAATAAGTATTATTTACCAAAATAATAGGTATACACAGACAACGCAAGATTTAAGATTTATAGTTATTTCAAATAAAACATTTATTTTTTAACAACTAATAAAACGTGTAAAAATGCAAAATTGAGTAATCATGTTTTTTTTTTTACCAAATATTGTGATTACATAACTATAAAAAATGGTATTGGCACAAGACTATTTTTAAAATATATTTAAATATTTTTATATTGTTAGATTTTCACTTTTCTAAAAATCTCTTTAAAATTGCCTATACAGAACCTCTTAAAAATAGTCTTGTGTCAATATCATTTTTTATTATCGTGTAATCACAATATTTGTTAAAAAAAATATGTTATTTATGCATTTTTCATTTTTATCAACTTAAAAATATTATAGATAGATGAAATGAAAAATAAATTATAGAGAACAAAATTATCGCCTTAAATATACAATCTTCAATCACTAATCATTATTCATCATTTGGGGATTTTTCATTTATTTCTCATATTAGTCATATTCATTATTAAAAAAAAAAAAACATTAATACCTAAGATTTTAAAGTTCATTTAATAATCGTTTACCAACACTGAAGATGAAAACGATAGTTTCCGAAATATGTATTAGTTGAAATATTGAAATAAAACAATTTTTTTTATATAAAAATTGGGTTTTTATATTTTATTAAAATAATATTCTACAAGTTACCTACTCAATTTCACAAAAATATAATATCTATATTGAATTTAAAAACCTGAATTTCTTCTGATCAAATATAATGTAAAATATTTTTTTAAAATGTATAACGTATATATTGTTATAGTAAAACACATACACTGAAAATTTAAAATTGTAAACCATTTTTTTTTTTTCAGAATAGCAATGAAAATTTTTTTTTTTTTTTTGCTTTCTTGGTTTAGTTTCTAAAAATCTAAAAATATATATTATTTTATCATATTTACATATAACCTACACCATTTAAGTTATACATATAAACCATTGATAATCAATTGGTATAATCATATAACAATTGCCATTTTTGATTTTTCACACTTTAGATCATGCCATCTAAAGTACTTATATCTAAGACCACATAGATTCGGACCACTTTGGTTTTAGTACTACATTTTTCAATTTGTCTAATAATAAATAACTACAAAATATTTATTATATTAATATTAACAACAATCTAAACATATTTTTGTACATATTTCACATTATCGAACAAATTGATTTACTAATATTTTGATCATCATATTCATCTAATGTATCCTTTAATGTTGAATTTGGTCTTCGCTTTAATATATAGTCTGGCAATGGTTCATTCCAGTTTTCTGGTGGACTAGTTCTAGTTTCCCATACATTATTTGCATAAAATGATTTCCAACGATGACTTATTTTATTTTTTTCACTTTGTACTAATGTCTCCTTTAGAAAAACAAATAAATGATGTACTATTCAACTAATATATAAAATGGATAAAATAATATTAAAATATATTACAGCAGCTTTAATATCTTTTTCTTTTTTCCATTTTAAACAATTGACATAGTCTTCTTGTTTACTATTACAATCTATTGTATGTCCATGAACAAATATCTGGTGTATTCTTGTCTTCATTGATGTACATTGGCTATACTCATCCCTGTATATATCACATGGACGAATCTAGAAAATCATTTTTTAATAAAAATCTATACTAAAAATCTATACATATTAGTTACTACAGATAACTTCAAATAAATAGGCAAATCAAAACTATATTTAAAATTGTGGGCACGTGGAATCAAAGTCTAGAGTGCTTCTAAAATTTCAAATATAAATTAAAAAAACTATTCAATCTAAGATCCTTCATTGCTTACTTAACATTCCACTATATATTTCCAATGAAACTATCTATACAGACATACTCACAGTTAAACTGCCATAACTCATTATATATATATATGGCGGAATATGTGTTTAAATTGGATGCAGAATGTGTATTCAAGGTCTCCGAGTGGCCATCATTAAGAACAAAAAAATATTAAAAGGTGTCGTACCATGGTGTGTATATACTTATATAATTACGTATTTCAATTATATTTTATTATTAAGTATTTAAATATTTTTTCCTCAGGTTTCAGGGCAATGATTTCCACAGAGGGGTATCATGGCTCCTCTTGATATTTTAGTTAATATAAATTTTTTATCATTTGTATAATGAAAAAAAAGTAGGTACATGTCATATTATGTTTTGTGATGGAATTCAAAACAGATATTGAGGGTTTCACACACAACCATAGATTGTAAGTGCTGTAGTTGATGACGATGGTTGCCTTCGCCACAGAATGTGGGCATTTTAAAATAGCACTGCTGAGTAGCTGTGTGTGAAAGCGCTCTTAATAGAAATACGGTAATTCAGATAAAATGATGTATTTTTTACATCAATAATAGATTGGGTAGTTTTTTATCTTTCTTCCACCCCTCCTTCTCACAGTTTATATATCTACAGACGTTCTTGTTTAAATGTACTACTGCTATACCTTACAAGGCTGCAACTCATTCAGGAATGCATAAGATTAAAAATAAATAATCAATGAACTAAATATAAATAGATATTAAAAAATACCAAAATGCATACATAATTTATAAATTATTATTAAGCAAAATTAATATGATTTATGTATTGAATACTTATAATATGTTTATTTTTATATTTAACTTTTATTAAAATGTATTTTTTACAAAAAACGTTAAACAGATAAAAATAAAAATATTAATATTTTATAATAATTATTATATTATAATTTATATTTTTATTTCAATGATGGAAACTTTTTTGCTGTGTAGGTAGATGTTATAGATATTTATAAATTATATACCTAATATTTTTCAATTATCTCTAAGATAATTATACTATACATATTAGTTATAATTATTATAAAACATTAATTAAGTAGGTATATTATAATTCCAGTATACAAAGACTTGTTAAAATGTATTTATAATACATTATACTAAATACAATTTTTTTTTAGGTCATTATTTTCATATTAAACAATTAATAGTTATTAAAAAAAAAAAAATAGTTACCTATTAAAGCAGTGTTTCTCAATTTATATCGAGATCCAATTTTAGATCATAAACAATTTTAAATAGGTTGTCAACAAATAATTTTTCCCAGTAAAAAGTGCAACTATAGGGGGCTAAAAAAATGAATACAATTATATACTTTGCTTCTATTTTTGATTCTAAACGGAACAACTTTTTGACCAGAAGACTTGATTCAACCGTTTGCTATTAGCAAATTTTATCAGGGTAATTAAAGGACATACATTTTTTTCGATAATTATTATTTTCTCATAAACAGAAAGAATTTTGTTTTAATTTTTACAAGGTGTATTTTACATAGGTATATTTTAGGAAGTACCTAAATTATTATTATTATTTTAAATTATATTTTACACAATTTTATTGATTAATATTAATTAGGTACCTACAATAAACACTGAAGTTCAGATCAGTATCTTCAAGAAAGAAATTATTTCAGATATATCATTGCATTCAAATTATTAACCATAATCAGTATCCTACTCGACAAGAGAAGTTCTTTCCTCCCTAGTGACCAAATTTTTAATTTGTGTTTGCACCAGTTGGGTTACAAGATAAATTAGTTAAATTTATTGGGTTTTATAATATTATATATTATATGTAAAGGTAGAGAACGACAAACTTAATGTATACAACTCACACACGGGTACCTACAAAATTGTATTTTAATATTTATGAAATTTTTATATTACCATCCACAAATCCATAGATTCTGGTTTTTTTTCGTCGTCCATGTTTCTAGTAATCTAAATAATTAATTATTAGGATTTTAAATAAAATGTATTATACATTAAAGGGTGAATTAAAAGACGGATTTTGAAAAAATATAAAAGGTAAAATAAATATTCAATTTTTATTTTATAAAATGTAAAAAGAAATGTCTATGATATTGTGATTGCCGGTATTGGATAACACCTTATCATTTAATTGTTATCACTCGAGTTTATAATTTTTTTTTTTTTTTTTTACCAAATTACATTTTCAGCATAGTATTACTCATATACCACAGAATTATTCTGTGCATAGACCACGGCTATAAAAACTATAGCCGTGATCATAGACTTATAAACTATATAGTTTATATGCCTGTGGTATTACTCTATAGCACAGTTGTAAATAGAAAACAATCTATCTACAACCGTGCTCTATAGGTAGCATGTATATCACAATGGACACAATGTAATATCAGAGAAAATGTCAAAGATGTTTCACATTTTAAACTTTTTGATAAGTGATAATATTCAGCAGATTTCGAAAGATAACAGGAATATAATATTATATACATGACACACAATATATGTATAATCTATGATATAATACTAGTTCTAATTTACATTATATATATTATATTTAAAAATCAATAATTCTCTCCAAGATCTAATTCATAGTTATAGTTCGAGTCGCCAGTAAATATGTTTTTTAATTTATTTAAAGTTTATATTTTTTTATCATCTATTATATTGGTAAGTTTAAATAATGTCAATGGTCAATCAGAATCGAGCCAACTGTATGATATTGAAGGAACAGTTATGCTCCCCAATTTGACAACTTCCTGGTTAGCTGAAACCGTTATACAACTTAAAGGTGGCGAAGCCGTTGGATTTCTTAGGTAAAAATAAAATATTATTGATATAGGTAGTATTGTAGTAATATGTTTAAATAATAAAAGTATACTTAATGAAATTATGTTTAAAAAATAATGAATTTTTATTTGTTGAATTTAAGATGAATAATTTATAAATGTAGGTCCCTAACTAATTAATAATTTTATTGCAAATTGTAAATGTTATTAATTGGCTTAAACAATAAATGAAATATTTATAAATTATAAGAATCCTTAATATAATAAGAAAATAATAATTAATATTTAATATAGGTAGGTATACCTAACCAAACCTATAGGTAATCAATATATTTATTTGTTAATAAAATATCAAATAGAAACATTTAAATTAAAAAATCAAAAAAATAATAAATAGATAGTAATGATAAATTTCACTACACATTCAACACAACCGGTTGGCAAAAAAGTAAGATAGGTATGGATCTTGGGCCTTAGGGCCCATAGAGCTGCCACTGTTCATTAGCACACAACAGCTATTATCAAAACTTGTATCCAGATGTTTTGTTTAATTACTAAGTTATAGGTAGGTTGACAAGGTGTGAAGTCTGTGTTAAGAGCCCAAGTGTATGGTATGTGGAAAAAAAATCAATAAAAATTAAAAAATTCAACAGATAAAATATCGTACCTAAATTCATTAATTTTTTTTTTAATCAGTTTGTATATTGTTTGTGAAGTATCACTGCCCTATATGTCCCCATTAAGCGGATTCTTCCATATATAAAATTTATAATTTTAGATTATATTACATTTATTTTGTATTCTTCAGGAAAAATGGTTCTTTTATAATTTCAAAAGTACCATCGGGGTCATATATTGTTGAAGTAGTTAATCCAAATTATGTTTATGAACCAATAAGAGTCGAAATTAATTCAAAAGGCAAATATCGTGCACGCAAAGTAAATTACATTCAGTCATCTCATGTACACCAAATACCTTATCCGTTGGAATTTGTAAACTACATGCCAGCTAAGTATTTTTATACCCGGGAACAATGGAAAATTACAGATTTCCTTTTCAATTCAATGGTAAACTATTGAACGTTATTTTTATATAAACATGTGTTTACATTAAAATTAATTGTTTTAAATCTGCATTTTAATGTTAGGTTTTAACCATGGTGTTACCTCTTCTTGCCATATTGGTTTTGCCAAAGTTAATGAATGATCCAGAAACAAAAAAGGTAAGATTTTTTTTTGTCAACTTTGAAATAAATATGATTGTAATATTATATATTTTATAGGAAATGGAACAATTGACTAACTTAAAACACGAAATGCCCGAAATGTCTGAAATGATAACCTCTTTTTTTACTGGACATACACCAGCCACTCCTACTGAAAAACAACAAAAAGAAAAAACCAAGGCCATAAAAAGTTCAAAAAAATCCAACAAAAATAATTAATGTATCAAAAACATGTACATTTACCAACATTATTTTAAGGCTAGGTATTTACTATTTTGTACATAAAATCAAAAAAGCATTAATAATAGTATGTATTTATAAAAAAAAAAATGTTATATAAATAGGTTGACATAATTTGCATTATATTATACATATAAAATATTCTATAAACAAATTATTGGTAAAAAGAAAATTTTGTATAATTAAAAAAATATATAATATATATATATATATATATATATATATATATATATACACATATTTGTTTCATAGAATTCTATATTCGTATATAGACATGACATTATCACTTATATTCCAATTTATAGCAAAAGACACAATGTATAAGAAAAATAGCAAAATAAACGGAGTTAGTAATACTTCAGTTTTGTGCAAGATCGGTAAACCTGAAAAAAAATATAATTTGTGTGTAAAAAAGTATACATTTTATAGCAATACTAATATTATAAGGTGATTATTTTAAGTTTTATTAATTTAAGATACTAATTTTATTATGGCTTTTGATATATTGAAATATAAAACAATTTATTGTGAAAATAGAATACAAAAAAATGTATTATAAGTAGAGTAACAGGGATTTTTTTAAATTTTAGAATATTAAGCGCAACATAGGGAAATGTATATAAAGTTCCACATTTCAATGTATATTATATTGTATTGTGTATTAAACATTATATACATTTTTATATATATGATAAATAGTATAAACATTTTTTATATATTTTTAGACTGTAATTTTACTAGTTTAGAATATTAACATTCATCATCAGCTTCTAAGCCAAGCCTTGTTGCTGTAGTCAATCATGTCTGTCACATGCCATCCTCTTGAAACTTTGGTAAGAGGTACAACCCATCCAACGGAAGATTTCTTCAAAAAAGGACTTGCGCAGTCTTCCTCTAGTTCTTTTACCCTCTATTTTTTCTTCCACAATGATGGTGATGAACTCATTGTGTCTTAGTAGATGACCAATTAACTTTTCATTGTTGTGTTCATCACTGTTCTTTTTTATCATTGACTTCATTCAGCACCGTTTCATTTGTCTTATGTTCTATCCAGTTTGTTCCTGTCATTTTCCTCCACATTCACATCTCCATCGCCTCCAGTCTATCTTTTTCATACTTTCCTATCGTCCACGATTTACAACCATATAGTAATATACTCCAAATGTATGTTTTTACGAATTTCTTTCTTGAACTTATACTCAGATGTTTATTAGCAAGAAGTGTCCGATTTTTCTCGAAAGCTTGTTTTGCTAATGTAATTTGTCTTCTTATTTCTTTCGTAGCTTTATTATCATCTGTTATCAAGCTTCCTAAATAACAGAATTCATTTACTTGTTGTAACTGCTCATTGTTGAGCGTTATATTTATATTTATTATAACTTTACTTATAACCATAACTGATGATGAAGAGTTTATACATAGGTAGGTAGTAGTAAATAGGATTTTTATTGTTTTATATAACAGTGATAAATTATTTTATGAAATTTCGTTATAAGCTAAATTTTTATAGTATTCATAGTCTGTAGGTATAGTTTGTAAATAATAATTGGTACCAGTATGAATTAAGTCCCTATAAAAAAATAATTAACGGCACCATATTAGTTACATTATATTATTATTATCCAATATACTAAGAGTATGAATTTTTGAAGCTTACAACTAAATAAATTATATAATTTATTATTCTACAAATTTAAATTAATGAATAAAACACAATACAACATGACCCATATGAAGCAGCGAATATCATTGACTGAAAATAAATATTATGCAAATGTTCAGTGCTGCCGATATCAATAATCTAAATTAGATAGTTACTAAATTTACAGTCCAAAAATATATTTAAAAATATGTAATTTCTTTTATCCCATTAATAAAATACATCTATATGAGAATTTATAATAAAAAAAACTCATAAAAAGTTTAATATACAATACAATTTTGTGTTTAAATGCAGAACTTTCATATACGTTTCCCTATTCGCATACAGTAATCCGATGCAATGACGTCATAACAACATACAAATTGTCACAATTCCACGAATAATTAATATTTTTGCATTCTGTTTTCACAATAATTATTTTTATAGTTCAATTTATCAAAATCAATTATAATATGAAATACATTTTTTAGATTGTGAATACCTTTATCCTGGTTATTTGTTATGTTTTATACTTTTTTTAAATGGCATTCTATATTTTTGACTTAATATTTAAATTCGGAATTTTGATGTATTAATATCAAATATTAAACCAACAGTGTATTAATTATAAGTATTTAAAGTTTAGATAAGTGTGTGGAGGCATAACGAAAATACTTTTTATTAACCACACACTACATTGATCTTCTAAAATTTAAATGCTTATAAATAATTAAATATTGGTTCAATATTTGATATTGATATAACAAAATTAAAAAAAAAAAATATATATTCTACATCGGAATATTAAGTCAAAAATTTAGGTTGCTATTTAGGAAAAGCAAAAACCTCAACATTTAGGTTGTACTATAAATGAGTACGTATACTATACATAGGTCAAGTTTACTATATATAATTCATATAGTATTTATTTTTAAAAAATTTAAATCATCACTTAAGAATACTAATTTGTGTTAATGCGGCTCTCTACGGGTTGATTTGATGGGGTTTCGTTTGGGCAATTTTTAAATAATAGTTGTGTGTGTGCGTGCTTCTATAAATTAATATTAGTGTATGTAAACTCTGCTATTTGCAACCCATATAATAATATTACCAGCATTGTACACATTGATAACGTACAAGCAGACACATAAGTGTAAATGACTGTTGACTTTTCATGTATTTCTTCAAAATTGTACTTATAAGGGTCCCATTTTTGGTTCATTATATAGTCCGATTTGGATTTGGGAAAGAGATTTGAATTTATTATCAAATTAACTTTTAATAAATTTTTTTGCTTTTTCAAAATTTTTATAGGATTATTCAATCAATCACTACAATGGACAAAAATTAGGTTTGTTTAGTGCCTAAAAAATGCCCATTGAGAGCCACCTTAAAATGATTTATTATTCTTAAAGCTGTAAAATTGATATCAAAATTGAATTTTAATTATTTTAAATAAACAACTAATATGTTCTAAAAATATATAAAACTATTATTGTATGTAATGAATGATTCTTGGACATTTTGTCCCCCAGAAAATTTTATATTTGTATTTATACGATCTTAAAAAATATAATAATATAATATTCTATAGACTATATGTATATTATGTTCTTTGGTCAATATTTTCTGGAGATCAAACATCAGTTTACCGTATGAAATACACATTTTCAATGTTATTCAATAATTGAAAATATCATTATATAGTTAGGTATATTGTCTCGGGTAAATTTAACCTACAATATACAATGGAACCAATTTTACAGTAAATATATATATTCTGTATGTCCATAACTAGTAAGTACTGAGAATAAAAACTGCCAATGGGCTTTCAACAAATTTGTCAGTAGGTATGATCTGATTGAGTATTGTTAGGCATTTAAGGTTAAACTTATCTGTGACAATTTATATTCTATAATTTCAAATGAGGAGAAATCTCTTTGTTAACTAGTTTTAGTTAGTTACTATGAGGGTTTCATCTCACTTTGTCTGGGCATAGATTCAACATTCAATAGATAGCAATGTGCATATAAAGATTTGACACTAATTTTGTGAATACCAAAATGGTACACTGGTTATATGGATCGGTATAGTTTTATGGTTTATAGTGTATTTAATCTTATAGTACTATATACTCTATTCAAAATGAGATCAATAGTTGACGGCCAACTTACGAGTTGACAACTTGCATGGCTTTGTTCCATGCTTTCATCTCGCACCCCACCGTTTACGGGAGCTTTGTATCATTATAGTATTGACAACTAAAGTTAACACATAATTTAAAATACATTGTGCCTACTTGGTGATCGGCGTGCGGTGCAATGTAGCATATTTTTACATACGTTGTGGTCGGTACCATGGTCGACTTGGTAGGGGAATCGGTTGATGTCATATGACCGAAATCTAGCAATGTAATAAAACTACAGCAATGTAACTTCCAGGGGTACCATTTTGGTGTTCTCAAAATGAGTGTCAAATTCATATATGAATATTGCCTATCTATTGTACTATTAATCTATGGTTTAGGCCATCTGTTTCAACAATGTAATAAGACAAAACAATGTTTTGCAGATTGTGAATTTTAAATTATTTAAACATGTCAATAGAGAACGATAAGATGATTTTGTTAATAATAGCATGTACTTGCTACTGTAATGATCAGAAGAGATTCTTTCTTATTTGGAATATTGTATACAGATATATTAAAACTTAAATTATATATAAAATTTTCAATACTTACAGCTATATCCTAAAAATGTAATATATAGATAGTAACCAATGGCTATTAGCCATAGTGTGTTACCAATAAATAAAGGTAAAAACCAATAATGTCTGAGAAATACTAAAAAAACATAATAAACAATGAGCATGGTATTATTTAATATTTTATAAATTCAATTCAAAACAATAAACTAAATATACAAACCATGGAAGAAGAATAATTGAAATATATGAGATATTACTAACATTGGGACGAAAGCATTTAAATGTATATCAAATGCATAAGCCCATTCAACATCTTGTCCTTTGTAGTTTGACTTTATTAAATATTTATTGGTTATAAACCTGAAAATATAATAACATTTTAGATTCTGAGCTAAGCAAAGAAGAATGTATTGGTTTAAATGTTTCTTTTTTTTAATTATGTCTATATACATTTTTTTTTTTTGCTTTTAGTCATATAGGAGTTTTAAAGCAAAAAGATTTTTTGATAGCAATTTAGTTCTAGTTAGTACTTTGAAGAGGTTATTTTTAATTTTCCTAGTAGTTTCCTTAAGCGTGAAGAAAAAATATTTTTATAATAGAAACATTTTATAAATGTAGGGAAAGGAACAAATAAAACTGTCATGCTTAATTATTTTTTATATAATAATATTATAGGTACTAAACTTTGCTCAAAATTGGGTTTTGAATGAAATGTTTTATTTTTTCTTTCAAATTTAAAATAATAATTCTCTACATTGTCCAGTGTCCAACAACTGTAGAGACAAAGATAATGGACCAACTTCTACCATTTGTATCTGGATGACTTCTTATAAATAAAATGTAAATTATAGATGATTTTTCTGGATATTGATGACCCCATCTAGAAATCTAAAAATTGCACTTAAATGAGTGCAATTGCACTGTTGTATAAGTCTCAACTGTTTTGTATAGTGTTATTTCTCGACTCGGGAAATTGAACATTTATATAATTATATATAGAAGTATTAAAAATGCATATTCAGCATTATATACATTTAGTATAGAATAAAATAAGTGACAGGGATTGTTTACCAGCCATCGTTCGATTACTGTAAATTTTATATTTCCATTATTTTTTTACGATTTGTAACGTTAAGAATAAAAGACTATACTATATTTTTGCGTTTGTGTTTTTATTTATACTAATAAAGTTCTCAACAGTTTCTAAACTAAAATATTGAAATAATACTAGTATAATAATCTGATTTAATTGCAATACAAATATGTCAAAATTAACTAAAAATATATAAAAATTGCAATTAAAAATAATTAATAAATAAAAATAGTTGAAACTGTATTTAAAAATGCATATAAGTTACATAATAAAATCATATATTTGCTCTAAAAAGACATACAAATTGCAAAATAAAGATTTTATAATTATATTTAACAATAATCGTTATGAAAAGCATATTTATTTAGGTGGGCATTGAGGAAACTCTATTTCAATGCTGTCTTTGGCCATACTAGTAGCCATAGATGTTTTCTTCTATGGCCATGTCATAACTTTTTTGAACAAATAGTATTATGTCACCAATAAAAAAGAAAAGTATTACTACTCCGAAAAGATTTATGTATTCTCCTAAAAGAATACAATTAGCATTTAAGGCCATTGGCGATGGTGTATATTTTTGATATTTATATATAATGAAATAATCTAATGCAAATAAGAGAAACTTTTCAATCAAACAAATTATGAAATTAAAAACAAATAGGCAATACTGATAATTATTTATTAATAATAATTAATTAATAACTAAATTATTAATAGGTAGGTTTATAAATAAAATGAGCAATTTTTAAATATTATAAAAAAGAATAATCAACACTTTAGTAGGTAATACTTAGGAGATTAATAACTATGCATTAAAATATTTATATAAATAAAATAAATAGTTTTATAAAAATGAATAACCAAGATCTAAAAAATAAACAATATCATTCTGTCTTCTCGGGTATTTTTGATACCTATTTGAAAATTTTAAATAGGACTGAAAACCTACATTATGTTACCTATACTCTGTCTAGAGAGAAAAGGTGCCGGTTCTGCACATGCAGACTGAATACCGAGCAACTGCTGAGCTGCTGTACCTTAGGGTTGCTAGGAACACTATGGCTAGACACGCGTGGGAATGCGTGAAACCGGACCAATTTTGTTTGACCCACAGCATGTCCTCTCGTTGGACAGAGTATATACTCATTTTAAATTGTTATATTTTAGTATTAGTAATTAATAATTTTAAAAGTGTAAATATGTTTTTATTATTAATGGTTATTAATTTCCTAAGGATTTTTTATTGTCCCAAGAACAAAGTGTTGGTTATTCTTCTTTATAATATTGTTTATTTTATTTATATAGGTATTTTTATGCGTAGTTATTTCCTAAAAATTAACTACTAATATATTGATTATTCTTTTTTATAATATTATTTAAAAATTGCTCATTTTATTTAAAATCCTACCTATTAATAATTTACTTATTAATTAATTCAATTACCAGTTTTACCTATTTGTTTATAATTTCATAATTTGTTTGATTTAAAATAAAATTTTCTCTTATTTGTTTGAATTTCATTAATAAACATGTTTTTTTTACTATTATTATATAGGTAGGTACATATCTATAACATAAGTATAAATAATTTAAGAAAAAAATTACGGTGGCCATAGGTGGGTAAAATGGCAGGTCTCGTGGCAGGCCATAGAAGGAGAAAATTCGATTAAAAAATAATAATACCAATTTCTCATTCCATAATGTTCATAAGACTTTGAAATTTAAACTTAAGATTGATAAATTTATAAAGTATATATGGTTTAATTTTCAATTTACCGTAAACCAAAAACCGTAAAGAGAATAAATGTAATATTAATAGAAAATTTTTTTTTAAGATGACCATAGGTGACGACCCCACCCTAATATATAATAATCTATAATAGATACTAAATATATTATCATTTTTATATTTTAGTGTCTCATGTTACAAAATATCATTGAATGTACACAATCATATTAAGGAATAAAAGAATATAATAAATTCAAAATACATACCATAAAACTGTACTTATTATAACACCGGATAACAAACAATCAACTGTTACAATATATAGTAGAAATTTTAAGAATTCAATAAAACCGAGCCGTAGAACATATGTAAACGCTATTGATGAGACTGCAAAAAGTATATTAAATTCAGTACCTAAATATTAAATAGTAATAATATTAAAAAAAAATTTTACTTACCACATAGTAATCCACTTAATAGTACCAGAAAAGCAGGGTCATCACGAGCAAATTGTAATTTTGTTTCTGTTCAAAAATTTCAAAATTAACCAGAACTGAAAAGAATATAATAATATATAATTATATACCTTTTCTATGTTGAAAATTTCTGTACACTTTTTGTGGATTAATAAATAGAAATGTCATTTGCCACAGTGCAAATTCAAAGTCCATTTGTTTGAAATTCAATAATTTCCGCATATAGCGGTAACGTTTCACAGTAGCAGTCATACAAGTTCTACAACATATTAAAATATATATTAAATACAATTAAATAATTAATTAATTAAAATTTTTACCGCTGTGTTACTGGTGTAGGTAAGTATGACAAAGATGATGTTGATCGGAAAGAATTTACGCTGCTTGGCATTATAAAAAATACATTCAAAAATAATAATCAAACCAATTAACTTTAATAATATTATAACAGTATTTTTTTATTGAACGGATTGAAATATCAATATATTAAATTTCACTGAATCTTGAATACCCACCATCTCGACTTCTCAAGAGGTATAATCATATTAAAATCAAAATATTATTTGAAATTGTATGTTATCACTTATTTCTATTATCGATTTTGATAAAAAGAATATTTTGTATTTTTATCATGACTCATGCATATCCTTATCCTTGTTCTATCATTGTTATATTTTGCCCTATGGCCATATTCATAGTTCATACCTTATTCTATGGTTCATAACACAGAATAAAAGAATACTCAACTATGATTATAACACAGGACACAGATGTATAAAAATATTAAAAATATAAATTATGTGTCAAATATGTTGTCATTGTTAAATATATAATCATGTATAATTGTATTATTTGATATATATATATATATATACATGCAATAGTTTATTTATATTTTCTAATTAATAACAACTTTTTATATAATTTTCCTTATAAAAGGTAAAAGGTTCTTAAGATTTTTAAATCTACTTAGAAAATCAAAATATGACTTTTATAAAGTAGCAAATATACGAAATAATAGAACGAATTAACTGTCAAAAACATCTATAACAGAAAACTCTACATACATAGGTACATAAAAAAACATTGTAAAACCAATAATCGTAAAATGGTCATATAATACTATATCCAAATATCAAAATAATACCTCAATTTTAAAATAGTCAAAACCATAACTGGCAATAATTATGTTATTTATTCCAAATTAAGTAATTTTCCTTGTCAAGAACTTGTAAATAATATTTGGTAAAAATCAATTAGTTAAATATTTTGAAAGATTTCGATTATATATTAAAGATGACGAATGTTTAGACATATTTTGAAAATGTTGATTAAAACTATTGTTCTGTGCTAAAACCAAATTGACACCACTTGATTTATTCATTTTAATAAAAAAAAAAAAAAAAAAAAGTTAACAATTTTTAATCAAATTTTATATTTACTGAATTGTAGGTCTAGGTCTGTCCAAAGAAAAATTAAAAATATTTTTAGACAACTAAGAACATTATGATTTAATTTTTATAGGCAGCTATAGCTAGTTTTAACTTTTGGAGAAATATGATTTTTAATCTATTTTTTCTTCATTAAAAGCACGAATTAAGATATCTTAATTCGTGATTAAAAGTAAATAATTGGTCCCATTACTATATCATCTTTCACTGTGGTTGTTTTCTTTGAAATAATATAATTTTATTTAAATATTACTTTTGCATTTCTCATTTATAACTACTTAAAAACATCTTAGAAAGATGAAATAAACATTAAATGATAAAGAACATTATCTAGCGCCCTGTGGAGCCTTTTTGTTATATGTGATTTTAGAATTGTGTTTAAAATTTAAATTATTTAAAAAATAACATTTTAGTTTTTTTTTAAAATAAATCTCTTAAAAGCATAATATCCTCTTAAGGACACCACCACACAGGCGTTATTTTACCGTAAAAACTAAAAACCATTTTCTCAGGCTGTTATCATAATTTAGAAACTAAAATTTTACATATTGAAGACAAAATTAACAATGTTCAATCATCCTATTTTTAAAAATAAAATCTAATTTCTTAAAAACAATTTTTGAGGGGAATGTTTTACAGGTAGTATAATATCAGTTATTTGTATTTAATTTTTTAATATTTGCTTATTTGTCATTTTTAAAGCAATTTATGAGTATTTTAGCAGAAATTTAATACAATTGTTTGTTATGGTCCAGTTTTTAATTTGCAAAAGATCCACCCTATATTAGGAGTGGAAAAATTTGGACATGCCTAGAACATATTTTTGATCGAGTTGGAAATTCTAAAATAATTATAAATATCATACAAATACTAAAGAAAAACTTATGGTCAATGGAGGATCACATATTTTCCTAGTTAACTAGAAATACTTTTTTTTGACGTTACTAGGTTATATTATAATAAAGAAAAAGGTGGAAAGCTCTATAAAACAATGAAAAAAACCAAAAGTAATTAATAAGTACGAAAAAAATATACAAAATAAGTTTTTGAAATACAATAAATATTTTTTAGACCAAAGTTATATGTTAAAAAATTAATTTTCCCAACAATTTAATTTTCAGAGATTTTTTCAACTCTTCTTTTTATGAGACTAAAATTAGTGCTATAAATAGAACAAACTCACACAGCACAAATATATCCAATGGATATCCCGAATATATAGAATACTTACCTATCTAGATAACCACATGAGACCGAGTGCACTATGCCAACAAGGTTAAAAAAATCATAGGCCGTCGAAGTATACGAACACCATCAACGGCGGGCAACCACTGATAGTCGAAATAGTTCCAACTTTTAAATTGTGAACATTATGACTATTATTTTTTTCTGATGATTTTCAATTTACCTTTCCGGTGAGTAATAGCTTGTGCAGTAAAATTTGTGAACATTCATTAATATTCACAATCAACTGGTAAAAATAGAAAATTGTATTGTGCATGTGGAAGAGTTAACATTTTATGACAAAATGTATAGATAAATCAGTATTTTTTACACTTCTAAAAAACCAAAATTTCACTCCGGACTCATCTCTATACTCCGGTGCATTTTAAGAAAGTAACCAGTTTTTAGACAAAAACTCGTTTACCATGTGCATGTGAGAATTATGCAACTGATGTTAGACCATGTTGAGGTTGCAGGGTGGAAACTGGTCACTGCCTGAGCGACGGGTTACACTCTTAACATGCTCTCATCAAAATACTTTTTTAAATTGTATTTGCTTAGTTATAAAACCATTTAAAAAGTTTAATTATAAATAAAACATTGTTAAAATGTAGATAAAGTAATATTCTTTTTTTAGCAAAATAATATATTTCCCTACGACTTCTACAAGTTAACAGCTTAATTAAGTTTATGTTGCCATCTCTTATAATTATTATTGGTCACTATCAAAATTAAAACAAGTCTTAATTAACTCTTAAAATTTTTTTTTATTTGTACAAAATAATAAAAGAGTCCACATGGTTAAAATTTAAGACCTAGGTCTTTCCTTCTTTTCCTTGTATAAAGCAAGCAAAGAAACATTTGCTACCTTGACAACCTTGAAACGAACCCCTGTAAACAAAAACATAAATAATATAAATCAAATTATCATTTAAAAGGGCATTGGTGCCATGATTATTAACGAAAAAACAGCCTAATAGGGAAAACACTCGCGCCTTGTAGTTTTTTTTATTTGTAAGACTTTATGAAGGGTTAAGTATAAAATAGTATAGTATAAAACCCTTTATGATTTTATAACATTGATGTGTATACAATGTAAAATTAAAATACTATGATATGCAATTTAAATTTCGTATACTCTCATATTAGGTACCTACTTAATAATAGTAAATAATAATATAATTTACCTAATTATTCTAACTAAAGCTTTTTAGTTGGTGGATATCCTTTGTATTTATATTTAATAGAAAGAAAAATACAATTAAAAATTATAAATACATACCTAAATTGATACTTATAGTTTATACAGAATTCTATTTTTATTAAAAAAAAAACTGAAGATACAAAACCATTGATATTCAAATAAAACATTAAGTATTCATGTAATATTTTAGCATGGTTTAAATTTAATTAAAAATAGTTTAAAAACCTATGGTCTTTTGCTTTAAAAAAGAATAATGATCAAAACCAGACTATTCTACAAGAAGTTATCTTTTTTACACATCGAAATAGTGCAATTTTTTTTCTGTATAGCCGGAGTGCTACATTGGAAGAATGAAATGCGTTCACGCTAAAAACCTTTCACTACTAACAGAACGATACCTGAATATTGCCTATTAATAATTAGTTGAATACCCAACTGTTATTTGTATATTTGATATAACATAATTTCTTACCGGGAATATCTCCAACAGCGTGACCTTTCCTACCAAATCCTGCAACTAATACTTCATCGTTTTCTTCAATGTAATTTAAACAACCATCTCTGGGTACGAAAGCTGTAATCTTCTTTCCATTTTTGATAAGTTGTACACGGACACACTTACGGATAGCAGAATTGGGCTGTTTGGCTTCAACTCCACTATAATTTACCAAGCAAATTAACTAAGTATACACTATTCACTAATAGGTATATATATTTATTTTAACAAAATAAATCCTTACACTTTTTCTAAAACGATTCCTTTAGCATGAGATGCTCCTCCGAAAGGATTGGCCTTCCATCTTGTTCCCAAATGTGCCTTTTTGTAGTCCTTGTCGGCCCACTTTTGCACACGACGATGGTTAACATGTTTACGTGCCGTACGAATACCACGAGGTTTACCTATAATTTTGTAAGCAATTTACAGCGGTTATTTTTTACATTTACAAAAATGGAATTAAAACACCGGTACGATATTAATAATATGCGTAGGTAGGTACATTTTACAATTAAATTGTAATAATTTTGTATATTTGAATAAAACAAAGAAAATTTTAATTTAGGATTATTAGATAAAAAACAGGTAAAATGTCGATCAACATTTGGTAGTTGTACACTTGTTAATGTGAACAACCACATGGTCGGACAATCGGATTTTGAACTTTCTTATAATATTAATTCAGGCTTTTGTACTCACCCATTTTGTTACAAGATTATTAAATGTGTTGTTTGAAACTACGATATTTAAATGATTTTAAAGAGAGGTTATGGGGAAACTTTCAAATGAAAATTCCTCAAACAACTACAGCGGAACGCACAAAAACCGAAATGACAGAGACTTCGGCCGTAGTCGTTTTTGAGAGGGGAGGATGCCACAAATCGAAAAATCGACTCGATAGCAAATTCATGTACAGTTTAGCCAACGTAAGTGTAAGTGATTTACAAATATTGTTTATACTCCTATACAAAATATTATAAGTGTACAAACTCACTGGTAACACCATAAACTGATTAAGCAGTTGGTACTTTATCACACGATTGTAAAGAACAATGTTCTATAATAATAATCTAAGACCGTGTTTACAATCGTGGTTTATCAAAATGTCCTAAAATCTGTGATTAGTGATTTGTATTTTGAATTTAATAATTTATAACACTTATACTAATATAATTGTTTAGAACGTTTTGCGATTCAGATAATCAGATATCAAGATCAAAGTTAGTTTTAATTTTTTTACACGACTACTGAATAATAAAATGTACATTATAAAGTCGGACGACCAATTTGTGTTAAAGTCTTCTACGCAAGAACAGTTAAAACACTCATGCATAGAATATTGCATAGAAAAACGTGAACAGTTTTCAAACATCGAATGCCTCTTTATTATTTTATCACTGCTAATAGCATTATATTCATACGCCATTAGTACAACGATAATATGTCTGAAGACTGGATTTAACATTCTTGTCCTGTTAATATTGTTATTACAGATTTGTTCTAAAGTTCAAAATGAATCATTACTCATAATAGCTCCAATTGGACTACAGTTAACTATAACATATATAACTGGTCACCAAAGGGTGTTCTCATTACCTTGGGAAAGTATTGCCGATGTACTTATTGTTGACGTAATTCACACTCAAAAAGTATTATATTACATAGCAATTAAAACTTCTCAAAATGGGTTAGTAACATTATTTCAGAAAAGTGCACCAAGGTTATATTTTTTAGAAATTATATACAAAGATGTATACAAATTATTGAAGAAGAATAAATGAAGTCATTTGTAGATATCAAACTCAATGCCTATATATATATTACATTATTTTTATTTTGTTACATTATAAAATTGACTATATGTCCATTTAGGAAATACTCGTTTGTATAAATTTAAACATACAGTATCTTGAGATTTTACTTGACCATCAAATCCACATTTCATGTGTCCATGTGTGCCTAAAATTACAAATAGTTATATACTTTTAATATTGTCATTATCCAATTATTTTATTTAAATAAATACAGCTTTTAAAAATACCTAAAGGTTCTTTAATATGTCCTCTCCTTCCATATTTTGTACGCAGTTCAACAGGTCTAAACCACTCAATATCTTCTCTGTTAAAGAACATAAATCTGACTACAGCAGACCGCTTATGTACTTTAAATGGATGGCCACTTAAAACTGTTCTCTTTACAATTACACGATTTGGATTTACAGATAGAACATTTCCATTTCCAATTATTTGCTATGAATTTTTTTTTTTTTAATAAAATTATATGTTTATTGTAATATTACTAATTAAATACTCACAAATGAACCATCTTTGCAATACTTCATGGCTATTACAGAACAAGGTGGATACATTATAGGTGCAAACATTGTAGCAACTACTATTGAATCTTGGTGAAAGAATCTCTCATACTATAAAAAAATTTAAATTTCAAAAAATATTTTAGTACAATTTTTAATCATTTTTACTTTAAATTTATTCCCATTTGTATGTTGACTAAAAATAGGTTCTGCAGTAAATCTACGAAAACCACATTGAAATATGAGCTCAGTTTTAGATTTAATTGGTTCATCAAAATCTACAGTGGGTGGTCGTTTTAAAATTACATTTAGCACAGACATTTTCTGTTCGTGTGGCATAAGACCAAATATTACAACAGGATTACGGCCATCTCTAGAATGAAACATTTGGGCCGGTATATTTTTCACGTGAACTGTAATATACCAATCGGGCTGAAATAAGTGTGTTAAAAATAAGATAATTTGATGAAAAAATAGAAATCAAATTATATTTACCATTGCACCAGTCAAATGTTCTAATTTTTTAAACATCCTTTTTCTTGTTCTATCAAAATTTTCAAACTGAAATATTTTAGCATATTCAATAGGTAAATTTTCTTTAACATCCCATGGAGAAGTGCGAAATGATTGTAAGCCTCTGTATTTTTGAAAACGAAGTCTAGCTGGCATATCATAAGGTGTATCCACTTCATCAGGAAACAGTTGATCAACTTTGGCTTCTAAAAAATAAAACCATATTTTATTATTAAATATGTACTATATAATGTAATATAATTAATTAATTACATATTATACACAAGTTATGATAATATATTTAAAGACAGTAATTTTTTAAAGGGGAAGTATTATATATATATAAAAAAAACAACTAGGTACCTAATGATGAATATTATTTTGTTAATAATAATAAAATGATTTTCGTAGCCTTTGTTAACATAACAGATTATTTTGATTCACCATAGCTGTCGTGATACAAAATTAACATAAAAAAATTAACAAAAAAAATTTCCACGTTACTCTACTACATTATAAAGGATTTTTTGAAAATTAATATGTAAGGGGGAAAGAGAGGATGTTACTTTTAACTTTATTTAACTGGACCTAACTATTGGTCACAGAAGGCTGAAATGTTCATGTTCAGAGAATAATCCTTATAAATGTCCACCAAAATAGGATTTTTTTGAAATTTGACCATTAAGAGGGGGGGGAAAATAAATTTAATTATATATATATAACTAATGATGAATATTATTTTGTTAATATAAAGTCAATGAGCAAAAAACGGGTTATACCCTTAATAATTTGGTCAATTAAGTTAGCTTTAGATGAAAGCTATTCTCTTGCATCATCACTAGTTGCGCGCTTACCCAAATTTGATATGTACAATGTGTACATTATGTTTAGATAATTTGCACAAAGTATTTACTTAATAATAATAAAATAATTATATCCAGCAAACATTTAAATTTTTGACAAGTAATTTTATAATTTTGAATAGCTTATCCTTAATTTATAGCGAGTAATTAAGTGTATGATGATTTAAATCTATTATTGTTATACATGATAGAGATTAAAATCATTTAATAGTTACAATTCTTATATTCAAATAAATACCTTTAATTTTTGCTAATATTTTTTCTTCTTCATTTATATCAAATTGCAAATCGTATTTATCAGCTTCAATGGGTGCTTCAGAAGCAGCAGTGGTCATAGACATAGTTTCCATGTCATCATCAATCACACTTTTCATTTCACCATCAGAATTTTCATCTTCAATTGAATAAAAATCATCAGAACCTTCATCAGATTCTGAGTTTATATCATCTATTAAAATACACAATTACACAATGGAGATTAAAAATAATAACATTTTTATTATTTATTAAGGTTTCCACAATTTCGAAGTTTAAAAATTTCAGGGTTGTAACGTATAATACGATATAGTATAAAATACGTATTATACGTACGTATAAAACGTCTTAAAAATATACTTTTTATAAAGTATAAAATTATTTTTATTGTTATTACTATTTACTATTTAATCTCGTTACAAATTTTTAGATTTAAGATTGTTAAACTATGTTTATTTGGTTATTGTAATATGTACATAACAAAGTGATTTTATTATATTTTTCACAAGATGTAATAATTCAAAGATGCTCAAAATTAGTAATTAAAAACGGCTTAAAATATTACTTAATAGTTTAAAAGACTGTTTTTAATTTTAAGCTTGTTGAGTTAAATTATTATTAAATATTAAACAAATTATGCCATTAAGAAATAAAAATATAAATAACTGTTCCTTTACTCTTTGTATATTGTATCAAGGTTATATAAAATAAAATTTCCTAAATTTGCATAGCTTGTGCTTATAATATACTTAATAGCCTATAATAAAGATTTGAGCACTTTTATTTTATTTCATTTTTTTATAAATTTAATTTTAATTTCTGATGATAAAAATCATATATTTATATATAAATATATATATATATATCTTATATTTATTTAGAAATTATTCGACTAATTAATGCATTAAATTAGAAAATTTAATAACAAATGGTTAAAAAAAATAAAAATTTTAATATTGAGTTTTATACATGTATACTAACAACCTTGATTAAAATTCCCATACTTTTCTATGTTTTCCAGATTAAATTGAAATAAAATTCCATATGCATTTAAAAAAAATTAGGTAGGTATAGTATTTTATATGATAAAATAGATTTGTCATGGTACTTATAACTATATAATAAACTATATTTTTAACTATATGACATATGATAAAGAACATAATATACATAAATGAAAAGAAATATGATTATAGGAAATGAAATATCTGAATGGTTTTATATACTAAACAGTAGACTTTATCAATGTATTATTTGTGCTATTACTACAAGGAATCTATACATTAACATTTAAAACCATATAAATAAGGAACAACCTTCATACCAAATTTTTTTTTTTTTTATTCATTCAGTCTCAAAATGTATGCGATTTATTATCATAGATTATGTCTATTATCTAAAAGTTTAAAGTGATTAATAAATCATATACTTTAATATCTATGTAAAGGTATGCACACACTGGAGCTGTGCCGGTGAAGAATATCGCTACTCACTGAAATTGCAGCAGTGATGTTTGATATAATTTTGATAATAAAAATTTTATATAAATTAAGTACTATATATAGTAGGTACTATTATATAGATAATATATTTTAAAATCTATAGAAATAAGACAATCATAATATTATACCTTTAGGTAACCCTTCTAATATGAAATACAATTATATAATATAACATATTATATTTATATTTATACATATAATATTTTACACAAATTTCAAATAAAAATGATAAAAAATAATTGTGAAAACAGTATAAAAGTAGATAGTAAATTATAGTAAATGATTGTGCATTATTGGAAGTGTTCGATAAACAGTTTATCTACTTAGATACCTACTATTAGTCGATATGTTATTATTATTATTATTTTACATAATACAGTAGAGCCTCGATAGTCCGGACCTCCAATAATCCGGTGAACGCGGTAATCCGGACGGCAAAATTCCATTTGTTCGTAAATAGATTTTACGAGAATTCCCGGAACCTAATTAATTTATGTATAAGATATTGTTATTGACAATACAAAATCGATAAACCTACATATGTAGGTAATAAATCGATGCCCGATGGTCAGTTTGTTTACTTCTTTCTTGTCGAGTGGTTATTATTCTTATTTGTTACAATGGCTCTTCGTAAACACGTAACTTTGACTTTAGATCAAAAAATTTAAATAATTAAGCTAATAGAAAATGGCCAGAACTATGGTATGATTGCTGAGAAGTACGGAATTTAAAATGCAATAAATATAAAAATGGTGAAATTAAAAATAAAATCTTAGTCATTTGAGTAGGTAATCTTGAAAAACCTCCGGTAATCCGGACGATGCTCGGTCTGAATTCGTCCGGACTATCAAGGCTCCACTGTATATAGATATGGTTATTTGGTATATGTGTGTAGTTAATATACAATAGGCTAGAATACAATAGTAGACAATCATAAAGAAAATAGAATACAATATGTACGTATAAAAGTTAAACAAATATTTAGTATATGAAATGTTATTAAATATAAATAACACATTTCTTCATACAACATCTACTATTACATCATTTACTTATGATATTCATTTGTATTTCAATTACGAATACTAATGATTATTATAAATATTATTTAATTATACTAATTAAATTAAATTAATTTATTATAAAATAGGATAATGTATTTATACCAGGGGTGGGTCGGGCCCAACTAAAATTTTCAACAATTATTTTAATTTTAAGTATTGTCATCCAAATTATAAATGAATCAAAGATTTAAACAAACAGAACTAATTGAAGCAATGGATGTGTGTAATACAAACTCTAAAATGTTTTTAGACTTTAATACATTTATAAAATTGCCAGGGATTTATATGGACAACTAATTTCCTTAGTTAAAAGTACAATATGATTTAGGGAAAATTTTTGTTTCAGAATCAAACTAGATGGAAATACATATGGTAATTAGAAGCAGGGGTGCTTTGTTCTTAAAGCTTAAATTAATTTACAGATGAGTATTAATTATTCTAGTTTCAATTACTACTACTGAAAGAAGTTTTTCGACAACGAGGAGAATAAAATCCTAGAACAGATCAACTATGACCGTAAAACGATTACATAACCTAGCTATGCTATCAATGGAGAAAAAAAAAGTGAAGAATTAATGAAAAATTCAGACGAAATTCTGAACAAATTTTTGCATGTGATAAATCGAGAAGACTACATCTTTTTATAAACTATATCAATATTAATAACTAAATAAAAATTATTCTATATTTAATTTAAATTTGACCATGTTATCTGTAATAAATTTTAGGGTTACATTTATGGACACACCCAAAAAAATATTCTTGGATCCGCACCCGATATTATAATAAAATATTATACCAGTACACACATATACGTATAGTATATAGATATATTATATATTACATATTGCCACCGCGGCAGTGAAATTGGTCAAGCAGTATTATTAATGCGACATTATTTCACCACGAGATTTACTGCCACCGCTCCAGTGCGCACAGACTTTTATAATCGTAATTTCTTGTACCTAGGCAAATAATACCTATTTTTACCAAAATATGAAAACAAAAATTATTTTTTCCAAATTTTGATTAAGCTTGAATTGAAACATTTAAATTAAAAATTATTTTACCTAATAACCAAAATACTCTAATCTAGATTTTTCTATGATTTCCCTGACTGATTAAAATCCCCTGACATTTCCAGGTGGCAACCATGATTTATTCATATATTTACCATGATCTGATTCTTCATCGGGAATCCAAGCTGATTGATAAACAGACATACCCTCAGGTACACGTTTTATCATTCGTTTAATTTTAGCTTTATCCGTAGCTTCTTTAATTTCTTCTTCTGTAGGCCAAGTTTGTTCAGCATCCATTGGATCAGGTATATTTTCACTAATTAACGTCTCCTAATTTATTCAATGTTCATGGTTAATTTTGAATGTATTTTATAAAATTATTATTATTTTAAAACATACTTGAAATTTAGGATTAGCAATCTCCAAGATTGTAGTTTGCACATCTTTTCCAGTAAAACTTTTAACAAAATCATTAGAAGTCAAATCTATTTGTTCCATTTGAAAGTCACCCCATCCAGGAATATGTATTAAAGAATTAACAGAAAGAGGTTGACCTCTTAAGAATCCACTCACTTTCATAGTACCTATATTTTCCTAAAATTAAAAGTTATATATAAATTATCTTATTATCCTAATAAGTTTGAACACTATTGATTAATTGTAAAATAATATACAAACATCAGCACTGGGAGAAAAAGACAATTCTTCAGCTAATAAATGTGCACGTTTATCACGGAATGTAATTGATCTTTTTTTTTGTGAACTAATCCGTCTAAGAACATTAAGAATATCTATAGATGTATCAATTTTGCTAACTTTTTCATCAGGTAACCAGTTTTCAATATCTTTTTGAATGCACTGTTTTGCTTCATTTTGTTTCTATAAAATAATTATTAATAAATAATAAATAATAAATAATAAATAATTGAATTAAATATATTATATTATATATAATTATAAATAGATGAAAAATATTAATTATATATTTATATATAAAATTACTGACTTTAAGAGGAATTTTTTCAAGGTCTGTAATTGCTACAACAGTAGAAGGAAGTCCTTGTGCTAATATGCAAGTCATTAGCAAATCTACATCTCGATCAAAACCACCATCAGCCGAAACCATAAACAAAATAGTGTCTACTACTTTAAGTGTATCTAAAAGCCCAAGAATACTGCTACAGTCAGGTCTTATAAAAGTAAACGCTTGTTTAAATTGTTCAATCCTAAAACAATAAAAATAAAGATATTTTTTAAATAATAAATTATTTAATTATTTTATAGTCAATGTAGATAAATCCATCATTGTTGGTAATACCATTGTATATCAGTTATTATGAATCATTGGTCTATATTTCTGTTATTGATTAAAATGTCTATTTAATGTTACAAATTCAGATAATTAACTAGTTTTTTTACTAGACTTGAAATAGCACAATGCACCTATTGGTCAAGGGAAACTAAAAAAAACTCTCATGGAGGTTACAGTATTGTTGAAAGTTTGGGATACCTAAGTTAATATTGCAAAACAAAATTTGCAATATGCTTGTCGAACAGAAAACTGTTAATGCATTTCAAAGTGAGATAGCAGTTTATCTTACGAAAATAAATAATGTTTTTTTATACAAATATTAATTATAATATAATAGTACCAATGATATATGTTTAATATCTAATGAAAATTATTATCTTAATATTAGAAGAGGGTTGAAAAGTTACAAAAATTTAATCAAACTTCGGATTTGAAAGAAACTTAAGTTGCTAAAAGTTGAACCGAAGTTTGGGTTTGATTTTAAACTTCATAGTTTGGTTCAACGCCTAAATTTTGAGTTTGAGCAACCTCTACTTAAATTATACATTATTCTTATTTAAAATTTACTGAGAGTGAGACTAAATCATTAATACTTAGTCAATCATATTTTTCATTGTTGTCTAGGCAATACCATCATAGTCTTCTCAACAGTCATTACTCAATACCAACATTATCTATTTATTACCTATAGCAATTAATTATCGACATTGACTGTAACACAATAGACAAACAATGAAGTATGGCTTAGTTATTGTTCATAAAAATAACCTATAGTCACCAATATTTTTATTTATCAAAAATTGTAGCTGTTTATATAATTTTATATTTTTAGATTTGTTCCAGTAGACCAGTTGAACTAGTTAGTAATTAAACAAGTTAAAAAAAGCCTACTCTGCAAGCGTGCTAAATTCTCAATTTGTATATGTATTTTTAGTTAATTTATTAAATAAAAACAATAACAATAAAGTTAAATAATAAAATGCAATAAAATTACAAGAACCTACTTATAACATGAATAAGCACATACCTATTACTCGACATATTACAAGTCGAAGTACATATACCTATATTTTATGTTAAAATATATTATAACAAATACAAATAATATATATTGCATCCCAGAAGATAGGAATATAGTTTATGCTTGTTTTTATAATAAAAAAGCCGTCATTATTATTAGGGATCACTATTATATTTTAGTTCAGTATATGGATGTGGACATAAACAATTTAAGCGATGTAGTTGATATTTATGCAAAAAAATATAATGTGGGTGGGTAATTTGGATCATGTTTTTCATGAGAGAAAACAAAATCAAAAATTACTATACGAACCATAAATGAGAATATCCTTCAGAAGCAACTGCTGTATTTAATTTTACATCAGCCTTTTGCAGTGTATTGATCATTTCCATCATTTTTTCATTAACAAACACATTGTTGCTTAGAGGAATAACAGCAACTAAATGGGGCACATTTAAAGACCTACGTTTTTCATTCAAAACATTTTCTGTCTTTGTTTTACGTAAAAGCTTAGCTTGATGTCTACGCTCTATACGACTTAACAGGTGATTGGCTTTTGATTTAGATGCATTCTGTGCAGAACGTCCTAAATTATATAATTTATAATTAAATAATGTAGAAATTATCGATATTATTAGTAAATATATACCTTTTTTCAAAATCTCCAAAGTTCCTTTACTTCTATGTCGACCAGTTTTATGTTTTTTATTGTCTTGTTTAGCTGGTCCAGATCTATGCACAGCTTGTTCTTGATTTTCGGGTTTCATACTTTAAGCATAAATAAAGAAAATAATTATTATGAAAAGTAGAAATATTTCATTAAAACATTGTCAATAATTTCTGTAAAACAATATTGAAAACTCATGAATTGTAATCGCAACAGTTGCAAGGCTATATTCTATAATAGTATAATCAGTATATAATGTGTAACCACGTGTTTGATAAGAATTTTCAATGCTTATCAAATTATGTCCATGGAGGTTATACAAAAACTAAAAACGAATTTCTAAGATTTCTTTGTTTATTATATACTCTACCGGTGAACGACCACTACGGAGATATCTTAAGTCTGTGACGATTACCTAAATTCCTTCAAGCCAGATTCCCAAGATGTAAATCACAGATTATATGAATTATATTTTATATTTTAACTATATTCATATAATCTGTCTCAGCCCGGTAGTGGCCAAAATTGAGTTGAGTACCTTTTAGATTCTGAGTGTAGCGAGGAAGCTTATATGGTTTTACAATGATGTTTATTTTTTTTTTTTTTTCTGTAAACACTTTTTCTACCAGAAGGAATGCTCCGATCTTTACACTCATACCCGGTTTCCGGTAGCAAATTGCATCTAGTTGGTACTTTTAAGAGGTCATTTTTGGATTTTCATAATAGTTTTTTAATGCGTAAGCAAAAACTACCAAAAAATTACGAAAAATACGATTTTGTAAAATCGAGAATGAATTTTAATTTCGTCGTAATTTCGAAAATAATGACTTTATAATCTTGAAATTTTTACCGAATATTTAATTTAGTAATATATTTACGTTGATTAAGTTTTTTGAAATTTTGGGTTATTTATAGACATTTTTAGTTTTCGAGGTTTTTAAGTCCTAAAAGGGGTAATTTTCGGTTTTATGTTCTGAAAATTTTATACAGTGTTAAATATACTTGACTCTAACTAAATTCAAAAAATCTTGAAAATCTGTAGTCACAATTTTTTTTTATACCACAAAATGACGAAAATACGGCAATAATACGATTTCGTAAAATCGAGAATTTAATTTCGTCGTAATTTCGA